>JAZKJV010004159.1:1240000-1252805 GCA_037367405.1 Ottelia alismoides | reverse complement strand
TTCTTGACACGTTCTTAGCGTTTTGATACGAAAAATGAAATTCGATCTTTTCAGGAGCCTTAAATTAGCCTTTCTAAAAACGAAACTCGATAAAGCCTTGCATACACGAGAGAGAGCTCGATTAGGTAACGATATCCTTCCTTTTGCTGTTGGGTTTTCATACGAAATTATTGAAATTCTTGATTTTGTGTTCTTTGCTATGAAGAACCCTAATTTTGGCTATTTTTGAGAAAGTCTGAAGAATTGCTTTGTAATTCCCACTAAAATAAGATTTACACATCAAATTGATGCGTTGGCTCTGAAAGTTAGTGTTTGGGAGTAAAAATAGGCATAAATAGGAGTATACATATGGTTATGAATAATATATATGTGAGTCGATACCAAGTATTGCGGTTTATGCAAATCAAAGACTTAACGAAAGAATTACATCATGTGAATTGGTGTGATTTGAGTTGGATCCTGAAAAGGATCATGTGTCACGATAAGGATGACTGGGAGTAGTACTACAGGTCGGGCATGCAACCTGTAGGTTGTCGGAAGGAACCCGTATTGGCATTTCCCTACCTAGGTGGTACACGGTTGCCCTGTTATGATAAGTGCGCACAAATTGAATGTTTTGCAACGCGTGGTACCGGGAGCCAATATATTCGGGTTGGAACGACGGAAGATGTGGTCGTGTCATGTGGAGGCACGAGTGGTTCAATAGCGGCTGGGTCACGATAACATGTATTTAAAGCCGCTAGGTCATATGATTAAATGTTAGCCTGAGGTTTTAAGCAACCGAGTCCTCGAGGACGGTGCGCTCATTTGATTTTCCAGGCTGAGGGTTTGAGACCCTGTCTAATAAAAGAAAAGGAAATTGTCAGGGTAGTATTGGAGGATTGGTTGAGGCGACGTGCGGCGGCATAAGCTTACCAAGATCAACACAATCTCCAATCCCGAACCATCCACAGCTTCGGAGTCCAAGAATGGTGGGGTTCCCCTGGACTAATCCCTGATGTGGAATAGAAAGGAATAGGACTTAAATTAATAAAAAGGAATGAAATATTGTGATATCAAGTTTTGAAAAAAATTACACAATTTATTTGTTTTTCTCTTCTTTGTTACTTAGCATTCGCTAATTTTTATCCTATGATTTATGGAAAACTCAACAGGTATCGGTAAGCCATAGCAAGGACTTTAAAAATTCATCCGGCTTACATACTAGACATCCAGCCAGCCACAGTAGCTTTACTCTTTAAGGTAGTTAGTAATCTTTTGTATATTTTCCTTTCAAGCTGATGTACATTTAATGGTTATAGTGGGACAATGTATCCTCTAAACTTTATTTTGTGAATGGAAAAGTGTTGAGATACTTTCTTCCGAATATTTTTATTTGCAGTATATTTCTGAATGTTAGTTGTGATTGCTGAATAAATTATTGCTGAGTAACCAGATCCGGATATGGGAGGATCTGACGGCCCAGGAAACGGGGTCACGACAGATTGGTATCAGAGCAAGGTTACTCCAGTAATTTATTTAGTAATTATCAACTATGAGCGATGTTTAGAAAACTAAGGTTGTATTAAGATCCTTTGATCTTAATAACTGACTGTAGTACCATTCACAAGGCATTGTCCCCTATGTACATCATGCTAAGACATATAGGAACTGACCTTTGACCTTGACTCATCCCAGGATCATGGCAGACCAAGACGTGTCTAGACAATTAGCGGCTATGATGGCAATGCTCTAAGACATGGGGCAAAGGTAATAAGCATTAGAGTGAGGACTCAATGCCACTATGAGAGATCAAAGTCTTCCAGACCCGCGGATGATTGAGTTAAGGGTTCTATTCATCCTCATAAGAAAGACTCTAGATACCATCGGTCCATAGAATTTGGTTGCTCCTATTCCATTTGGAGGAGTAATGGATGAGGCACTTCGTAGGCACGCCAAAACAAACAACAAGAAGAAGAAGAATGTTTGATTCCTATTGTAAGAAACCAAGAGGTCAATTATAATTCAAGAAGATCTTAGACAACTGTGTGTGACAAATTGCAGGACATCAGTCACATGCTTATCGGCTATTTATCGAATTGAATTATTTTGATCTTATCCTTGGGATGGATTGGCTAGAAAGGCATCATGCATGTCTTGACTATTTTCAGAAGATAGTAACATTTCACCTTCCAAACTCGATAGAGTTCCAGTTCATTGGAAAGACATCCAATGATAATATCAAATATATCTCTACATTGAAGGCACAACAGTTGTTAGAGCAAGGGTGCCAAGGTTATTTAGCTTATGTATCCACAACATCAGGGTCAGAAAGAATGATAGAAAATGTGCCTATAGTGTGCGAGTTTCCTGATGTATTTCCAGAGGAACTACCTGGATTACCACCTGAGCGAGAGATTGAATTTGAAATCTCTCTCATACCTGATACTCAGCCTATCTCTATCCCTCCGTATAGGATGGCACCAGCTGAGTTACGAGAGTTAAAGGTACAGTTGCAAGAACTGTTAGATAAAGGATTCATTCGTCCTAGTACTTCACCATGGGGTGCACCTGTCTTATTTGTTAGGAAGAAGGATGGGTCAATGCGGTTGTGCATTGACTATAGACAACTAAACAAGAGGACAATAAAGAATAAGTATCCACTGCCAAGAATAGATGATCTCTTTGATCAGTTACAAGGTTCAACTGTGTATTCCAAGATTGATTTAAGATCTGGATACCATCAGTTGAAAATTAAAGATACAGATATTCCCAAGATAGCTTTTCGAACTAGATACGGGCATTATGAATTCTTAGTTATGCCTTTTGGACTAACAAATGCCCCGGCAGCCTTCATGGATCTCATGAATAGAGTATTCAAGGAGTTCTTAGATCACTTTATAGTAGTCTTTATTGATGATGTGCTTATTTACTCCAAGGATAAGTATCTGCATGAACACCACCTCAGGCGGGCACTTGAAACTCTAAGGAAGAACAAATTGTATGCTAAATATAGCAAATGTGACTTCTGGCTATCTGAAGTATCTTTCTTAGGCCATGTTATTTCTGGGGAAGGTATATCAGTTGATCCTACAAAGGTTAGTGCGGTGATGAGTTGGGAACGTCCGAAGATTGTCACAGAAATACGATCTTTTCTGGGATTAGCTGGATATTATAGAAGATTTGTGAAGGACTTTTCACGAATAGCATTGTCAATGACTAGACTAACTCAGAAGGAGGTCCCATTCTTATGGTCTGATACATGTGAAACTAGTTTTCAGACACTGAAAGAATGCCTAACATCTGCACCAATCCTTACTCTACCCTCCGGGAGTGAAGGGTTTACAGTGTACACTGACGCATCTAAAGAAGGTCTTGGGGCGGTTCTTATGCAACATGGTAAGGTAGTTGCGTATGCATCACGACAGCTCAGGACACATGAGAAGAACTACCCAATACATGACCTTGAATTAGCTGCCGTAGTTTTCGCTTTAAAGATGTGGAGACACTACCTGTATGGTATTACTTTTGAAATCTTCACCGATCATAAAAACTTGAAATATCTGTTTGATCAAAAGGAGCTCAATATGAGACAGAGACGGTGGCTAGAGTTGTTGAAAGATTATGATTGCACTATCTCCTACCACCCTGGTAAGGGGAACGTCGTAGCAGATGCCCTTAGCAGAAGAACTTATTCACTCGGGTTAGTGAGTGCTATCCACTTCTGGGGTTTACTATCAACGTTAAGTGAATGGAAACCATTTGATAGTAGTGCTGATACTATAACTATTCCTCATCGATACAAACCAGAAATATGGGATAAAATAAAGAAAGGACAGGAGGATGATCCAGTCCTCAAAGACTTAAAACAACAACTTGAGAAGAATGAGATAGAGGGATTCCAGATACAAGATGGTTTACTGTATAATCATCACAGATTTTGTGTACCAAACACACTTGAACTAAGGAAAGACATTTACGTGAAGCTCATTGTTCTAGATTATCTATTCATCCAGGAATTACGAAGATGTATAAGGATCTTCATTCATACTTCTGGTGGCCAGGAATGAAGAAAGATGTTGCTGAGTTTGTGAATTCATGTTTCACGTGCCAACAGGTAAAGGCTTCACACCAAAAGCCACCGGGATTATTGCAACCCCTCCCTATACCTGAATGGAAATGGGAAAGCATTTCCATGGATTTCGTTACTGGCTTACCTTAGACGACTGGTAGTAAAGATAGTATCTGGGTTATAATAGATCGTCTGACAAAGGTAGCACACTTCATTCCGATAAACTTATCTTTCACTCCAGACCAGCTGGCTGAGTTATATATTACACATGTGATTCGCCTCCATGGTATCCCGAAGGAAGTAGTTTCTGATCGAGATTCACGATTCACCTCACACTATTGGGAGAACTTCATGAAAGCTTTAGGTACACAACTATGCTTGAGTACAGCATATCATCCACAAACAGATGGGTAGTCAGAACGTACGATTCAAACACTAGAGGATATGCTACGAGCATGTGCCTTAGAATGGAAGGGATCGTGGATTAAACATTTGCCTCTTGTAGAATTCACCTACAATAATAGTTACCATACAAGTATTGGCATGGCACCATTTGAAGCACTATATGGACGAAAGTGTACAACTCCTTTGTGTTGGCAAGAGGTCGGAATAAAGAACCTTTATGATTCAGATAGACTTCAGGAGACACGGGAAGCTGTAGAACTTGCTAGAAAAAGACTATTAACTGCTCAGAGTCGCCACAAAAGTTATAGTGATACCAGGAGAAGAGACCTTGAATTTGAGGTAGGCAACTTTGTATTTCTCAAAATATCACCTATGAAGGGTGTTCAAAGGTTTGGCTTGCGTGGGAAGTTAGCACCCAGGTTCGTGGGTCCCTTTGAAATTATTCAACGGATTGGAAAAGTTGCCTATAGACTTGCACTTCCTCCACATCTTTCGGCAATACATGATGTATTTCATGTATCAAATCTGAGAAAGTACATTAGGGATCCAGAGCATAAGATAAGTTATGATGATTTACATGTTGAGCCAGATTTGACATACCAAGAGATACCTGTGCAAATACTTGAAAGGGATATCAAGAAGTTGAGAAACAAAGAGGTGCCTCTAGTTAAAATATTATGGCGGAACCAAGAGTTTGAGGAAGCCACATGGGAACCTGAGGCAGAAATGAGAGAGAAATACCCGTACTTGTTTGAATGATAAAATTATGTATGTATATGTTCATTTTAAATGACATGACATTCATTCTCTTTAAGGTTGTTATGGTTTCAATCCTCTTTAAGGATGTTATGCCTGCATTTCTAGTCTCGAGGACGAGACTTCCTTTAAGGTTGTTATAATTGTAAAGCCTTGAACTTGGCATATCTCGGATCCTATATAATAAGATCCGGCTCGTAAAGAGGAAACCGGCAGAATTTGTTTCGTGTGAATCGGACTTCGTTTCGATTTGTTATGAATTTCGGAAGAAAGAGAAGTAAGGAAGGCTAAGATGTCATTAATCCATAATGACTGTCATTAAGACTAATTAAACATGATTAAAGAAATTAATGACGATTGAAAGCCGCTAATGATCATTAGTAAACACTAATCAATAGTTAACAAAAGATATGCGTAAGCCGCGAAAGTTAAATCGCGATTAGTGAAAGTTAATCACGATTAGTGTTAATTAAGCGTCATTAGCGAATCTAGAATCCTCTAGAATGTTCTAACTTAAGCTCCAAGTTTGGGATAAGTTTTGGCTAAAACCATGGGCCAAAACCATGGGCCGCTAAACCATGGTTAAGGTCTAAACCATGGTTTTCTACCATGGTTAGTGGTTTTCTGGGGCCTATAAATAGACCCCCCTACCCATTCATTCTCTACAACTTACACTACCACCACCCCAAGGGCTAGGGTCGAGAGGTTGGGAGGAGGAGTGGGAGGCGAGGGAGGAGCGCTAGCGAAGCGCTGCCGGGAGAACGAGGAGAAGAAAGGTATGATCCTCTCTTAGTTGCTTCGTAAGCTAGGCTTTCAATTCATACTCTTGTTCTTCCAAGTTTTGTTTTTGATTCATATTTCTTTCCGATTCGTTTTCCTGTTGTGGTTCGAGGAGAAATCTGTGTAACACCCTACTTAGGTGCGGGCGGCTATGCACGTCAGTGACCCTGTGATTCGTCACACGTTCACTCACCTAAGATGCGTGGTGTCTACCGATTCTCCATCGTTTATGTTTCTACTCTTTATGTTATGCTTTTATAGTTATTTTGATGGAGAAATCTGCGTAATACCCTACTTAGGTGCGGGCGGCTATGTACGTCAGTGACCCTGTGATTCGTCACACGTTCACTCACCTAAGATGTGTGGTGCCTACCGATTCTTCATCTCTTGTTGTTTGAGTATATTCTTTCAGTTTTGTTATTATTTCCTCTCGATTGATTTTATAGAGGAAATTCTTTTCGTTTTTATTTTGAAATATGTCCCGATATAAGGGGAAACTCTGCCGAAATTTTCCGAGAAATATGCCCCGATATAAGGGGAAACTCTGCCGAAATTTTAAGAGAAAATATGTTCTTCGCGTTCTTCGCATTCTTCGTGTTCTTCGTTCGTTCTTCGCGTTCTTGACACGTTCTTAGCGTTTTGATATGAAAAATGAAATTCGATCTTTTCAGGAGCCTTAAATTAGCCTTTCTAAAAACGAAACTCGATAAAGGCTTGCATACACGAGAGAGAGCTCGATTAGGTAACGATATCCTTCCTTTTGCTGTTGGGTTTTCATACGAAATTATTGAAATTCTTGATTTTGTGTTCTTTGCTATGAAGAACCCTAATTTTGGCTATTTTTGAGAAAGTCTGAAGAATTGCTTTGTAATTCCCACTAAAATAAGATTTACACATCAAATTGATGCGTTGGCTCTGAAAGTTAGGGTTTGGGAGTAAAAATAGGCATAAATAGGAGTATACATATGGTTATGAATAATATATATGTGAGTCGATACCAAGTATTGTGGTTTATGCAAATCAAAGACTTATCGAAAGAATTACATCATGTGAATTGGTGTGATTTGAGTTGGATCCTGAAAAGGATCATGTGTCACGATAAGGATGACTGGGAGTAGTACTACAGGTCGGGCATGCAACCTGTAGGTTGTCGGAAGGAACCCGTATTGGCATTTCCCTACCTAGGTGGTACACGGTTGCCCTGTTATGATAAGTGCGCACAAATTGAATGTTTTGCAACGCGTGGTACCGGGAGCCAATATATTCGGGTTGGAACGACGGAAGATGTGGTCGTGTCATGTGGAGGCACGAGTGGTTCAATAGCGGCTGGGTCACGATAACATGTATTTAAAGCCGCTAGGTCATATGATTAAATGTTAGCCTAAGGTTTTAAGCAACCGAGTCCTCGAGGACGGTGCGCTCATTTGATTTTCCAGGCTGAGGGTTTGAGACCCTGTCTAATAAAAGAAAAGGAAATTGTCAGGGTAGTATTGGAGGATTGGTTGAGGCGACGTGCGGCGGCATAAGCTTACCAAGATAAACACAATCTCCAATCCCGAACCATCCACAGCTTCGGAGTCCAAGAATGGTGGGGTTCCCCTGGACTAATCCCTGATGTGGAATAGAAAGGAATAGGACTTAAATTAATAAAAAGGAATGAAATATTGTGATATCAAGTTTTGAAAAAAATACACAATTTATTTGTTTTTCTCTTCTTCGTTACTTAGCATTCGCTAATTTTTATCCTATGATTTATGGAAAACTCAACAGGTATCGGTAAGCCATAGCAAGGACTTTAAAAATTCATCCGGCTTACATACTAGACATCCAGCCAGCCACAGTAGCTTTACTCTTTAAGGTAGTTAGTAATCTTTTGTATATTTTCCTTTCAAGCTGATGTACATGTAATGGTTATAGTGGGACAATATATCCTCTAAACTTTATTTTGTGAATGGAAAAGTGTTGAAATACTTTCTTCCGAGTATTTTTATTTGCAGTATATTTCTGAATGTTAGTTGTGATTGCTGAATAAATTATTGTTGAGTAACCAGATCCGGATATGGGAGGATCCGACGGCCCAGGAAATGGGGTCACGACAATTAGCATTCATGCATGCATTGATAACATTTGCATTTTAGCATTCATATTTGCATAAAATAAGAAGCCAAATTCACTTGTAAATATTCACCTGTATATTAACTAAAAATACCCTATTTGTATATATTTTATACTAACTTCGAATTCAATAAAAACCAACTCTATTTTGTATATATGACTAACACTAATTAAAGAAAAATATCAAAAAAAATACTAACTTGAGAAATGGACCAATAAAACCCCAACCCAAGTTTGAAACTAGGAGCCTTAAAATGCACATATCTCTCTCATACAGTGTCTGATTTAGGTCTACTCACTTTAAAGTAATATGCATTCAAAGACCTTCGAAACAAGATCAATTTCATTAAAATCGGAGCTCGTATGCAAAACTTGAGTTTTGGACCCCTTTTTTATATTGTACATAATGACCATTTTACCCCTATATTTTATCATTTTATTTTCTTCATTATTAAAAATCCCAAAAAAATAGATTAAGTTGTAAATATTCTTCTCATATTTTTTCTATTTTTATTTTGATTTTTCTCTTATTGAAAAATGATAAAAAAAATTACAAAAGATAAAATATGGTATTTTATACCTATAAGGTACCACCAAAAAATACATTTTTGTACAGATGATCTCGTTTGATTTTTTACCCTTCACGAAAGTTGTAGATTTCATCAAGACGAGCAACATTCGTGTTGACCTCTTTTTGATCTATCCTCTTTTATTATTTCTTTTTTATTTTTCTTTACATTTAGATTTGGATTTTTCTGAGAGCGACATGTGGTGGCTCCGGAAGCCGCCATGTGTCAAACCCATGGTTTTTGCTACTAATTAAATAAATGCCACATGACCGCATCTGAGCGCGTCAAGTAGCGCCATATCATCTTCCATCTACCCATTCTTCCCACTTCTCCCTTGACTTAAGGGAGAAGTTAACTCCTACGTCACTTCACACCCCATCCACCTTCTCCATCTCTTCTCCAACTTCCTCCTCCTCCTCTTTATATCCTCTCCATCTCCCACATTCATCACCATACGCCATTCTAACAAAGTGAGGAGAGAGCTCCGGCAGCCCTTAGGTGACAGCTGAGGAACACCACCGTCGAGCAACGAACCCCTCACCTCCCGGTGAGATCCAAGAAGGGTCATCTTCCTTCTTTGTTGCATCCTCTTCCCGCAAGAAGGTTGCTCAAGCTCGTCGTCCCGCCCAACGACTCGAGCAAGGACCCGCAGGAGCACAAGCTCCAGCATCCCAGGCGATCTTGATCCATCCCCATCCAGGTAAACTTCTCTTCTTCCTTTCCCTCCTCTTCTCTTCCATTTTCTCTCTCCTCTATTTAATCATCTTCCTCCCACTGAATCACCAAACCAATTGCACTTCTACGGATAAATCACACATTGCGAACGCAACGATGATTTTTCTTAAATTTTTCGGCGAACTTTCATCAACAGATTAATCGTTTATTCGCGCCCGCTAAACAAATGCATGTGAAACAGGGGATTTTGTGAAATCTCCTATGCCCTCCCCAACTTCTCTTCTTCTTCCCTCCACCACGGTCGAGCCCCACTCGAGCCCTTCTCTTCATTGCAGGTATCATCTCTGCCCCGACGACCCGGGGCCGTATGTCGGTCGTCCCCCTCGCCGCCTACGACGCCGGCCGCCCAAGTCGCAACTCGCCACCTCCTTGAGCCACCGCCGTGCGCGACCACACCAGCCTCCTTCACGGTCCTCGGGCGTGTGTCGCCTAAGGTCCTGGTCGCGCGCTCCATCTTCCCCCTCCGCACAGCAGCAGCCTCCCCGCGCTTTAGCCGCCCGTCTTCTCCCCGCGGCCGGCCCTCCGCCACAGCCGCGGCCCACCGTCCTCCTCCTCATCACCGTGCGCAGCGTGCGCGCCGCCAGCCGCACCTCCGTCCCCTTCGTCTCGCGCGCCGCTCCGCCCACAGCGAGCGCGCCAGCCTCCTCCAAGCCGTGACCCGCGTGCGCCTCTGCCCTTCGGCTGCTCCTCCGAGTGCGCCTACCACCGTGAAGCTCCATCTCCATTCCCTTGTTTCAACCCAAGAAACAGAGGAAGGCTATCGGATAATAATACAAGATTGGGAATTTGTAAAGGGGACACTTGCACCCCTTTGCAAGTTTTTAAAAAATTTCAAGTTTCTAGTAATTGCATGTAAGTCATTATTCTTCATTTGAACTCATATTTCTTTTTCTGTATTGCATTCATACCCCTGCATTTGCACGTTTATTTTGTCGTCATTCTGTCATTCATTTTTAATTACAAAAATTGCATTGTGACATAACTCTTGTTCTACCATTTAGCATTTATTTGTATTTTTCTGATTTGCAGAATATTTATGGAATTTAATTTGGTGAAAATTGTAATATTTTACCTATTGTGATTGATTAATTGGTTGATCATTATCTACTTATCAAAAAATCTCTGAAAAATCATTATTGGTAGTTATAAGCCTATTCTACAACATATCCAAAAATCACACCATTTGCACATATAGTTTGTCTTAGAAAAATCATTTAGTGAAAACCTTAATCGATTTTTAATTATTCAACTGTGAAGTATTTTAATGAAATTCAAGTTGATTTGGATAGCTCTTAGTTAGGCCTATTTGGATTAATTTTATTTCTAAGAAATATCATTGTTGGATAATTATTAAAATTGGTTTAGTCATTTTCACTAAAGTCTGTATTTTTTATTATTCGTGCATAAGAAAATTACAAAAAAAATTAGTGTAGCTTAATTTCATCATATTTCATAATTTGGCCAAGTTTCATAATTTTTGAAATTAATTGGACCATCTTCTGATTTAACTTGTAATTTGGCCTGATTTTGCATGTGTCTTGCATGAAATATACGAAAAAGACCAAAAATATTTCCTCTGAAAATCATACCTTGGAAATTTGCTTCGAATCTACCTCAGGAGACAGCTGCCTCCTGAGTTCGACCTTGGACTTCCAAACAAGTAAAAAAAATTTTGCCGCTCGAAATTAATTTGACTATAATTGAAAGTGATTTTGATCTGCCCTCATTATCCGACTGCAACGAACAATATCAATTAGTTTGAACATTAATTTGCTCGAATTAACAAGGGTAGTGGGACGCAGCTATCAGTTATCTACTCCATGGAGTAGGATCCCTTTCCCCATCTCTCTCTCTCTCTCTCTCTCTCTCTCTCTCTATATATATATATATATATGGGGCCCTTATCATATGATTCCTCCTTCCTAACTTCAAGAAGGATACCATCTTTTTGTAGAAAACACGAACAATTTAGTAAAATACATATATAGTTTGTATTATAACTGATCATTATATATGCAAAATCGCATAGAAAACTACATATTATAATACAAATATTAAAATTGTATATTGTAATAAAATCTTTATACGCATTGTACTAAAGTCATCATGTTTTCTATAAAAAAGGGTTGACCTTCTTGAACTCAAGAAGGACCAAATCCTATTGGAAGGAAATCCTACACACACAAACACACACACATAGGGTCTTTCCAATAGATTTTGATCCTTACATACGTTAGATTCAAATCTAACGTCACTATCAATATATTTGCCCAAAGGCTTTGGGCATTTTGGTATCAACTTTTGCATTAATTATGCACGTCAATTAATATCTAAAAATATTAAATTTATCTGTTTTTTGGTATTTTTCACAATACCATATTTAAATAATGTCTAGTCTTGTACTGGACAACACTACGTGCGGCATATGTTTGTATCCTCACACGTTTTTTTATAATCCATGGTTCCATTCGTATAGAATGTATATTTTTTGTATAATCCATTGTTCTTTCAAAAAGTCAACATTTATTTGTACATTTTACGTGGTTATTTATAGAATACAATTCATATTTGCAACTAATGTGTGGTTTTCTTGTAACGATTGTATGATTGTTTGTATAATAAAATTTGTATAGTTCTTCGTAAAAATGCGGTAGTCATTCACGCTTAATTGATGAGACTATACAAACCAAATATGTATAAAACGTATCTAAAATGTGTAATGCACATCCAAAATGTGTAATGCACATCAAATATACAAGATAGATAAAAAATATAATTTTCATTCGCAACCAATTAGTTTGTAAAAATAGATAACAAATATGTATAATACATATCAAAATAGTATTATACACATTAATATAGTATAGTACACATCAATATCGTATCAAACTGCAAATCATTCATCCAGGAATTGGTTGCAACACTGTGTACACGCATGGACATCCCATCTACGTGGTGTCATTGTCGTTTGCATGAAGGTCTTCCAGGAGAGCTGCTACATCATTCCTGGAAAATACATATACCATCGACTTCTACCTTAACGATGAGGCTGCATATGATGCTAAAAATCACTTCAAGGATGACTCGATCATCATCTCCATATCGACGTTGAAAATGAATGTGAAAGGAACATATGTTATCATTATGCAGATGCCGCCCTTGAGGAAGTGGAACCACATGTTTGTCGTGCCGATGGTGAAGACGGAGAAGAAGGCAGTGAGGAGGTTGACGATACATATGATGATGATGGAGACAAGATCTGCTATGTGCGTACAACGAAGACGAGTGATGACAGAGAGATGAGCAAAGCCCGATGTTCTCCTCTTCTTCCCATGACAAAGACGAGCGATGACAGAGAGACGAGCGAAGCCTGACATCCTCCTCTTCCTCCTAC
>JAZKJV010004158.1:600000-879901 GCA_037367405.1 Ottelia alismoides | reverse complement strand
TTTCATCACTCCCTAGGAATGGAAGCGTCATGGTTATACAATCGTTTATGATCACATCACCCTCAGGTATTCCTAATACCTGTACATCCTGCATACTGGAAGACTCAGAATAAACCTGAAGTATTAGATCAACTTTACACTGTCTACTTTAGGGTTCTATCTGTAAGTTTCTCATTCGATCATTGGAAGTCAGTATCGATCATATACTTTCCAAAAGCATATATCATACCTAGGTCTTGATCATATACTTTCCAAAAGTATATATCAAACCTACAAATTCAGTCAAGCTTCCAAAGCGAGACGACCATGCGCATGGAATTTGATTCTTCCCAATATCTCATGAGTGAGCTCATGTCTTCCGGTTCAGTAACTGAACCTGTATGATCCCTTTGAGAGATCGTATTACTCATATGCCCTTATATGCACACCAGCGCGCCGGTGTATAGACCTTGATTAGGTCATCAACCTATTGGTCCTGCCAAATGTATACACCCAAACATATAGTAACACATCTGTCTCCGGTCAGAGGATGTGTGCCTGTATCGTGACAGTATACGATATAGGACTTTGGTTATCTTGATCTCGTTAAGTCAACTCTTTGACCTAACTAATCTGACACGTCTGAATCTCTATTCCTATACAGAGGACCTGCATCAAGAGGTCGGTCAGATATCAGCCTAACTGAGATAGGATTGCCATCTCCTACTCTGGCTGGAGATCATCTCTTAACAATCATTTGACAGTGCTTGATGAGTCCTCAATCTAACTCATTAGATATTCATCTAAGCACTAGCCTCTATGATTCAATAATTGAATCAACAGCTGTATGATCATTAAGATGGCCATGGTACATAACCCTAATTGTACTAAGGGACCTATTATGCAAATTATTCATTCTTCATTTCAGATCAGGGAATGATATTCGCAATAACATTTATTGCATAATGGCTCGTCGTGGGCTCACATGTCCAACAATCTCCCACTAGCCCAAAGAGCCATTAATGGGCTAATCGTTTAAACCCACACTCATGTGACAATCATAGGCTATTTAGAAAATAGCTAGGTAAGCTGATAAGTCACTCTGTTCCCAAGAGACTATGCCAAGTCCTTTTACGGCAGTTGCATATCCCCTAGTAACAGTACTCGCATCCAATGCGAATGCTGCATCTTATGCAACCAATACTCAATTTTGTCGGTCATAGTGTCCTTGACACTGCATCTTATTAAATTATTATAACCAGTATTTCAATAATCCTTATCAGAATACCTTTATCCCTGGAGATCACTATCTCTAGAGGTATCCAAAGTTAAGACCTTTTAGATCATTATCTATAAAGTCTTAAGTATTTGAAGATAATACTTTGAGATCACTATCTAAAAAATCTTATTATCTATGAAGATTTTGTTATTACTGCAATCAAGTGTTTTATCTCCACAGTAGGATTAGTAACAGTTTACTACTCCCACTACATGGCAGACATCTGGTATTCGTACACATCCAGCATACACTCAGCTTCTCGTAACTGATGCTCAAGTGCAAGTAATTCTAGCATTCATTTCCTCAACTATTTGAGATGTTATCCCTTTAGATAGGTCAGTAACATATCTTAAGGGAAGGAAGCTTTTCTTGGAATTTTCCAGAAAATGAAATAAGACCATGGTGTACTACTAATGTGTTGATCCCAATACCCTCTTCTCTTTGCTTATGAAATGACTTCAGAAACTAAGATCTAAGAGGTATCCTTGAGATCATATCTCAATGTATGGGATAACCAGATTATAAAGCACTTATTATTATCATCCTTAGATCATTCCAAATGACCAGGATAATATCTACATTTAGCACGATGAACACAACGACACTCCCACTAAGCTTCACATGGTTCATCAAGATTTTATCTGAAATCATAACATTTATAATTTCATCAAATCTTATGTTCCAACTACAAGAAGCTTATTTGAGTCCAAAGATGGAGTTCTTTAGCGTGCACACCTTGCTTTCCTCAACCACGAAGCCCTAGGGCTAGTTCATATGAATATCCTCAGAGAGGTATTCATAGAGGAATGCAATCTTGACTCACATCATGAAGATGTCATAGTCAAGTTGTGTAGCTATAGTTAGCAATATTCTAATGGGTTAAAGCAAGGTCACTGGAGAGCAAGTCTCATCGCAAGCGATGTCTTCTCTTCGGTGTGTAGCTCATGGCTACGAACCGTGGTTTGAAGGTCTCTACCTTCTCATTAGGTTCCCTCTTTCTCTTGAAGATCCATTTAAACTTTAATGGGTCTTACCTATATAGGTGGATCCTCGAGGGTCCATATACAACACTTGTATATAAAGTCTACTTTAGACATTATTACTAACATCCATCTTTCCTTGTTATGATCCTCAGGAATTTCATTACATGAAATCCGATCATTGTTAGATTTCTCTGACACATGGAATCCATCCTCAAACTCATTTGAAGAGGTATTAGTGTTTCATCTTTAATTGTCCTTTTAGTTTCCAATTTTAGGAGTCTCATTATATTCTCAAGATTAAATGAGTTCCTTTACTTCATTTTATCTTGATTCTTAAGACAGTCATCCGCTAAGAATCACATTCTCAAAGATGAGATCCTTTAAGAATCTCAAGGTCATAAAGTAGGTATACAATACCATCCTTTATTTTCCTAATGAAGTAGCACTCTCTAGTGCTAGATTCCAGCTTAGATGCATGGAACCTTATTAAGTACATAATGTAGTCTCTACTACATATATACCTTGGAAAACTAAGAGATAATTATGCTAGGATTAATCATTGATTAAATCATGTCACACATGATTAATTGTATCTCCCTACAACTCCATTGAGTTCAGGTTCATTAGGAGGATTGAGATAGGAATGATATTCATATCTCCATAAGGTATTTCTTGAATTCATCTAATAGGTACAGGCTACCTTGGCTAGATCAAATTCATTTTATCTTCCTTCAAACTTTGGTTCTAAACCAAAATTTTTGAAATCCTTGAACATTTCAAAGTTTTCCTTATGAAGAGAAGAATTCTTATATCACAAATAATCACTAATAGATATCACATATCCATAATGTTTATTCTCATATAGATGATTCACATACATCAATATGTATGAGATCTTGAATACCTTAACATCTTACACCTTTCCCAAAGAAGGGTGTATTGGACATTTTTACTTTGAATACAATATTCACAAGTATGTGATATTTGAATCTTTAGACAATCTAAGGTTTCGTGTCTTACTAGTCCATTGATCTCATCAACAGACATATGTCCAAAACTTGATGCCAGATCATTGTCAAATGATCTTTATCCTCCTATTGATCGTTAAAGTTTAATTTTTATTATTAGAAATCTTAATGAACCATTCATTAATTTTCTAATTTAATAGAGTCCACTAGATTTTAGATTACTATCTGAAATATCTCCATCATAACTCTTTATGATAGATTTATTACAGAATTCATGTTTATATCCAACAATTAGAAATAAACAATGAGTGTATTCTAATATCTAGGTCATAGAGACATTCTCTAGGACTAAGGGCTCTCACTGAAAATATGAAGTTCATTGGTCCAATGAAATTGTTGCAACACTTGCATCACTTTCAACATGGATGACCAATAAACCTTAAGATCAAATTTCTAATATTCTAATACATATGCAACCAATTGCAAGTGTCATTAGAAGATTGAGATACAATTTTTTTAGACTTTACCTTATCAAATAAATAAGTCAATTTCAATGATTATATGTAGGTTATTTTGATGTATTATCCGATTCTTTCTCTAAGGATTCTAGATAGATTTGATAGTCATACTATCAATACATCAACATATTGCAGTATTGGCATTCATCCAACTCTTTGGATGTCATATTGAAGTCACAGAAGTACAGTCAACTCTTTGATTATACTTCTTGCTTGGGTCTAACCCATGCTTCCACTGCGCTCCCTTTATCTATAAACAACCATTGCTTAAGACTAAGGATCTCTTATGTTAAATTCAAAAGAATTTAATGTAAGAGCATTTCGACATTTATACATGCTTCACCTAATCCATACAATATGAATATTATGAAGCTTCATGAATGACTAGAGTATAGATAGTAGAATGATGACACTCATCATCTACATCCATCTAAACTTTTAAAAAACATAGGTTCAGGTAGGTACTCAAACAATTTGAATACATCATCTCTTATAGAGCTACCATTCTACATGACGCAGAGAACCATGTCATTCATGATTAAATGTCAAGAGCACATATGCATGCCAGAAAATCTTTATTGATTTTATAAGGATTATTTGATAATTACATCATCATCGACATGTCACTTTCAAAGTACATTCGATGAGATCAAGAGTTATAGACATACAAACCCTAGGGTTTTAGTCCTGTTGTCTTATTTAATCATCATTCCTCATTATTGTGAGGAAACTTGCACATTGCAACCACATACATTATGTGTCCAATTGCATGTATAATATCTGGATCAAAAAGTCCAATCCATGATATTTTTACTGGTTATCATTGAGTATAACATTGAGTGGGATTAATGAAGGATTATCTGAAATAAGAAATTTTGCATAAACTTATATAAATATATAATTTACTTTGATTTAGGAATTTTTATATCAAAGTTGTCTTGTCATGTCAACAATGAAAGTTCATTCCCTTAATCACTTTCAATGTAAGATATATACTTACCATTATATCTCAAGTAAGATCTGGGATCTCCTTCCTTATCTTTGTTGCATCCCAATAATATGAGAACCTACAACTCGGATAAAAAGAAGCGGGAACACATTCCGCCTTGCAAGTCCAACTTGCATCTCCCAATTCGGTCTTTAACACCCGGGCCCACCACCCCTAAGGTGATGTTGACCCGTCATTAATTGAACCAACCGTCAACAGGAATACAACTCGCTATGCGCAATCCAATATCGCCCCAATAATATGAGGACCCGATATTGGGGTCACTACGCATACGTCCTTACTCTTTCGAGAAGCGACGAGCCCGATCCAAATGGATTGTATGCAGGAGCTGTCACTTCGGACAGGCGTCTCCCACATACAATATCTGGCGACAGAAACCCTTCGCCTTGACGGGAGAGCATGGATGTCACTTATGTGGTCCTCCATCTCTTATTCAAATTTAATTAATTACTATGAATCAGATTCATACAATTAATTCTTCCAAGGGAATTATTAAGTCCAATCATATTAGAGTATTTTAATTGGACATAATTAACTTAATCATATTAAATTAATTATCAATCCAATTCAATCAATCAAACTTGATTGTCTTACTTGAATATATATGGTATTATTCTCAAAGTACGTATTAGTTCGTATTTTAATAATTAGAAAAATACATCTTAATCCATCGGACATTATCCCGGCCCTACCCGCTGTCATGGCCAGTAGCGGCGGGAGTGGGACGGACCGCATACGTTGCAACCCGCTACCCCAGCGATCCCCGACTAGACACCATATCCGCCTCGGGAAAGGATAATGCCAAATTGATTAATTTGTAGTTGAGATGATCATCGGTTCTTCAATCGAAATTATACCATATAGTAATCAAAATAATTTTGATTATAAGGAAATTTGCTAGACAAATTCCTAATTCTATTCAAGCAAGGAGTTTGATGATTGTGTTTCCAATTATGATCTAGATCACATCTAATCAATTAATTGGTTGAGGCCAAGTCAATTAAGGAAATAATCATCTTCCAATATTTATCAAATATTTTCCATAATTATTTCTTGAAATTAACAATTAATTTCATTAATTGACAATCACGTGGTTCTTGATTAGGAAAGTAATTTCAGCAGTGACCCCTACTTACTAAAATTAGCAGATCTCAATCAATTTAAATCCAAATTAAGCAAAGTAAGTTTCTATAGTTTGCTAATTTGATTTACAACAGAATCTATGTGATTTGCATGCATTTCTTGGCATCTCTAAACAGTAATTAACTCTTTAATTACGTTAAGATTCGCAGTTCTCGTAACAGTGAATACATGTTCATTAAAACTACCATATCTAGAGCATACGAAATCTGATTTACGCAAACTCAGATCCTATGGTTTTCTTATTTAATGGGGAACAAAATAAAAGTATTAAATTCGTGTTTAAACAATTTAAACAGTGCCGAATTTATTTACTAATCAGATCTGCGAAATCAAATGCGCTGAAAACTTTCGCGACCTTAACGAACCCAAATCGTCCTCGGTTAGCGAATCATATTCAAAACCGTTGACCAAAGGCTTTGATACCACTTGAAGGATATGGTTAGATCCTCAAGCGCATCACGGAAGCGTGAGAGTCATATCGAATACGACGAGGAGCAACTAGTTGCACTAGTTGCTCGATGCAGCGAAATTTAAAAATTTTCTTACGACGAAACCACATGATCCAAGAACGCTTCTCGAATCATTTTGTATAAACCACAAACAAGTAATATGATTACCTCTTGAAGCGTGGTTGCGATCGATTCTCTAAATGAAGAGACCTCCTGTCTCAAGTCTGATCGGACAGAGGAGACGCTTGCGAGCGTGGGGATGAACCGCATGCTTCTCGCAATCCATGTTGATGATCCAAGCGGCGGATCTCCTGATCTCGACACACGAGATCCTACGTCTTCTTCACGAGCAAGGCGCACCGAAGGAGACGGAGATCCACGAGCAGAAGAACGGGCAGCATAACAACAATGCCGCGGCGATGGAGAACCTCTCTTAGGTCATCCATGGTGGACGGCCACATGAGAGGGAGAGAGAGGGCTGTCGAGTAGAGAGAAAGAGAGAGAGATGCTTCTCAAGCATTGTGTGTAAAGAAGAGCAATGGGGTGCCTCTCCTTTTATAGGGTTTTGGGATCCATGGATCTCAATCCATGGGACAACACAAATCCAATGGATCTCATTGATTGTGTTTCTTTTAATGGCTAAGATTTGTGTTGGTAAAACCAACAATAATTAATTTAATTTGAATTAAATATATGTTGATAAATCAACACAATTTAATCACAAAATTAAATCATCAATACATGGAGATAATGGAAGAGAGAAAGCCTCCTTCCATGTGGAGAGGGGGGATGGCCTCCCTTTCCTAATGGGAGTGGTGGCCGTCCACCCTCCTCCATTAGGAAGGTGGCTATTTTATCTTTTATGTAATATCCATTATTTGCAACAACTTTTGTTGCAAATTATTCTACAAAAAAATAATTCACAATTATTTTGTAGACATAGTAATCTTGCCATTGAAAAATTTGTGAATCATATTCACAACCCAAAACAAAATGTAAATTACATTTTCAATACAATATCCAATGTGAATCCAATTCACATTAACATTTAATTAACAAATGTAAATTACAAATATCTCTCTCTTATATATTATAAATCACATTTATAATATATATGACTTAGATGGATATTGCTATCCACATTATTCATATCCATGATAATTAAATGACATTTAATTATCTTGGATCTTTATTCTCCTGTTCTCAAATAATATGAAACACATTCACATTATTTACATCTTTGATAATTAAATCACATTTAATTATCTAAGATAAAACTCTTTATCATATGAATCAAATTCATATTACTCATGATAATTAAATCACATTTAATTATCCATTTTCTCAATGCTTGGATATATATATATATACACAATAGAATTATCCATGAACTCCTTTAAGGATAATGTGCTTTCTCCGCGAATACTTGGAGATAAGGACAGGGCGATTGTATTGTTCCACGTATAGTGACATGGATATTGAGATCATATCTCAAAACCAGATCGCGGGCCTCTCATAGATGCTTGATTAAATCAAGACCGCAAATCTAATCTTCTCATTGCATCTGAATCTCATTCAGATCAATGTCCAACATTTATACTAAGATCAGATTACTTCTCTACTGAGAGGAGTCACTAAAATCCAGACCCGTTTCATCACTCCCTAGGAATGGAAGCGTCATGGTTATACAATCGTTTATGATCACATCACCCTCAGGTATTCCTAATACCTGTACATCCTGCATACTTGAAGACTCAGAATAAACCTGAAGTATTAGATCAACTTTATACTGTCTACTTCAGGGTTCTATCAGTAAGTTTCTCATTCGATCATTGGAAGTCGGTATCGATCATATACTTTTCAAAAGCATATATCATACCTACGCCTTGATCATATACTTTCCAAAAGTATATATCAAACCTACAAATTCAGTCAAGCTTCCAAAGCGAGACGACCATGCGCATGGAATTTGATTCTTCCCAATATCTCATGAGTGAGCTCATGTCTTCTGGTTCAGTAACTGAACCTGTATGATCCCTTTGAGAGATCGTATTACTCATATGCCCTTATATGCACACCAGCGCGCCGGTGTATAGACCTTGATTAGGTCATCAACCTATTGGTCTGCCAAATATACACACTCAAACATATAGTAACACATCTGTCTCCGGTCAGAGGATGTGTGCATGTATCGTGACAGTATACGATATAGGACTTTGGTTATCTCGATCTCGTTAAGTCAACTCTTTGACCTAACTAATCCGACACCTCTGAATCTCTATTCCTATACAGAGGACCTGCATCAAGAGGTCGGTCAGATATCAGCCTAACTGAGATAGGATTGCCATCTCCTACTCTGGATGGAGATCATCTCTTAACAATCATTTGACGGTGCTTGACGAGTTCTCAATCTAACTCATTAGATATTCATCTAAGCACTAGCCTCTATGATTCAATAATTGAATCAACAACTGTATGATCATTAAGATGGCCATGGTACATAACTCTAATTGTACTAAGGGACCTATTATGCAAATTATTCATTCTTCATTTCAGATCAGGGAATGATATTTACAATAACATTTATTGCATAATGGCTCGTTGTGGGCTCGCATGTCCAAAATAGTCTACTGGCTCAAGAGGAAAAACTCCTTATGTAAATGCTGCTGTGAATAGTAATTCAAAAAAAAAAAGGTCAGGCCTGTACAAAAATAAAATGCCTGCAAAGTATGTGAATATGTTGTAAAGTCTATAAGCAAGCTTGAGTTCCAAACTCATATCATGTGAGCCTGCAGCTGGATGACTTGACTACACTGGTCTTGCATCCTAGGATAGGTAGCTACACTGGCTACCGTCCATTCTTCTCTTCATCCACTCCTCTTGAGCTGGTTGCCACTTGAACTTAGAAGGGAATACCCCGCTCCTCGAGGATGGAGTTATTGGATTGGGGAATCATTGGCTTGTCATGCTGGAGAAGTCAGTTTCTTTGTCATTCTAGTTGGGGAGAGCCACCATCACTTACACTGTACGAGTCAGATTCATAGTCGTAAGGGTTTGCGTATGAGTTGGAATAATTCTGACCTGGCTATTGAGGAGACTTGAGCAGAGTTTTGGGATTCTCAGGGATTGTTAGATTTTAAATTCGATTCTCATTAAGGTTACGTCCGCACTAAAATTCCAAGGGTCCTGCTTAAGCTCCAAACTTTGATTTTGTGAAGACAAGTTTGATAATTAAATTTAGTCCATCTTTCTTCTTTTTCTTTTCTTTGTTTTCCTTTTCTGCACTTATTGCATAAGTGTTTGCTAGGGACTAGCAAAGGCAAGTATATGGGGATGATGAATCTACGTTTCATTATCTTTATTCTATCATTTTAGCCTTAAAAACCCTAGTAAATGCGTGTAAATAGCATTAATTCATGCATTTTAGCATGCATGCATATGTGTGTAAAAATTATATAAAATACAGTTTTTAAAGCCAAAATTATAGAATAAAGAAAATAAAATAAAAAGAATAAAATATTGTAAATATTTTATGACCCGAAACCCCGAGACCTAGGCATCTCGATGACTAGGTCGTCAAGGAATAAAGTAGGGGGAGATAAGGGTCAAAATACCAATAAAATCCTATTTATTTTTTATTCATTCTTTATGCATTTTGGGACCTATTTTTGGTTCCACTTTTTATACCTCAAATAAAGAAACTTTATACATGAAAGTTGTAGATAATTAAATAAAGGAAAATATAAGATTGATTTCACTCAAAAATAATACACAAATAAAAAGTTATGGTCTGAATAAAATTCTGGAATCCCAACTTCCCAGACCCGTATCTCACAAATAAAAACCCAAATGCATCAAACTCACCTTTAATTGTATATAATTTAAAATAAGCTATTTAATGGCGATGGTTTTGCATTTGGCGGAGCTACGGTTTAAAAGTTGAGTTTTTGGACCCTCATTGTATACTTGTACAGATTAAAATATTCATTTTTATTATTTATTCATTATTTTTGTATTATATTTTTATAATTTTGTAATTAATATTTATAATTCATATGTATATTAAAACAAGAATAAAATAAAATAAAATATAAAAATAAAATACATAGTATATACATAGGTATAATATCAATACACAAACTTGTATAATTTATACTTCTATTTTATTAAGTGTACAAATCATATCAAAAAAATAAAATAAAAATATATTTAAGTCTATAAAAATATTCTATAAATTTATAAAATAATAAACAAAATTAAATAACTTAAAAATACAAAATAAAAATGAAATACTTAAATATATAGATAAAGATATCTATAAAGGGCATAAAAGGAAACTTGTAATTATTAATCTCAAAAAAATAAATAAAAATTACCATAAAATAATTTATAAAATAATAAACATTTTTTATTTTGAAACCAAAAAGTTAATAAAGTAATTTTCTATTTTTAATTGATTTTACAAGTATTTTTTCCAGAGATTTTTCTGGTTGGTCCACGTGGACTAACCAGGTGGAAGTTGACCGCTGGTCAACTCCTGGTTCTTGCTCCTGCAGCCCGTCAGTTGTGTTTTTTAGCCATTTCCTCCCATTTTTCAAGGTCGCATCTTTCATTATTTGGCCTTGTGCCCTTCACGACTTTTTATCCCCATACATCCCTTGTACACGCTCAGGCATCATATTGATCATTGGATTACGTGTGTGCGTTATTTTCTTCGTCCTTTGGGTCGGGTTGACCATCTCTCTACCCAACGTTCAGAAAGTTGTCAGACTGCGTTTTTTTTGGCATTTTCTCCAAATTTTGGAGGTCACGCCTTTCACTATTTCGTTTCGCGTTCTTCACGACTTTTCTTCCTCGTGGCTTAAGCATACACACCCATGCTTTGGATTGGTCTTTGAAGCCACGATTCGCTCGTTCCACCTCGATCTTCACGCCCACTCGACCACTTGTTCAAAAGACCCCCTTCCTCCATTTTTCGAATTTGAACTCCTTTTGCCCTTCATCCCCCCTTCTTTTCGTGTGCTGAGGTTAGAGGGAGGTGACAGCAACCTCACCTCGTTGTTAGGAGGAGCGAAGGAGCGGTGCGGAGGCGTATCCACCCCCATCCCCGGCCCTTGGCCGTGAGGTTTATCTCTTGGTTCTTCCCAGCCAATCGAGGTCATCTTTGCTTGTTTTTCTTTTATTTTTCTTTGCTATAGACTAGCTGTAGTGTAACCTTTTATTTCCTATATTTGTTGGTTTGATTTGTGCTCCATTCATCATCCACTTCCCCCTCGTCAGAGCTAGCTCCGGCGAGTCCATTTCCGCCACCTACTCCATTCGATCACCCACATTTGCCCTAGGACCGTCTACTGTTTTAGTTGTGTTTTATTTGCAGGTCCCAGGGGTCAAGAGACTCCATCTAGAGTAGGATTTTGCCAAGGAACGAGGTAGCTGGAGCCGTGACTCATCCTCAACGCCGTGGTGGCTCTTAGGTGGTCTTTCCACCATTTTGACGTCGCTGGCAGCTCGAGGGGCTCTCCAGGAGGAAGCTCAGCATTTTTGGGACTTCATTGCACGTCGGAGGGGAGCGGATAGGCCGGTGAAAGTTCGTCTTGGCCGGCGAGCTTCCCTATTCTTCCATCGCCCTCCGCAGCCCTTCGATCGCCTCGGGCATGGGTATTTTGCGTCATTTCCCCTACCATTTTGTCTAATGTTTATTTAGGACTCAAAGCATTCATCTGCAGTCTATTTTGTTCTGTATAATTTGCAATTCAGCCCGAACTTTCTGCTATTGACAATTATACCCCTGGCTTGTGTGCACTTTCTTACTGTGATTTCTATTTATTGCATGCCTCTATAAAACTCCAAAAATCACCAAAAAATCACCATAAACTCCTTCTGCATTGTAGTTTCACGTCAACATTTTTATTTTGCATTTCATTGCATTTTAGTATTATAAAAATTCAAAAACACACATTTTCAGCATTGTTTGCATTGTAAATTACATAAAAATTATAAAAACGTCTCAGAAAATTCCCAAAAAAATATATTTTGCATATTTTAATGTGTTTTAACTTCAGCATAAAAATCATTAAAAAATACAAAAGAAAACTCATAAAATTTATAAAACTCTAAAAACATTCATAAAAATTTTAAAAATTTTACAAAAATCCTAAAAATGCAATTTCAGTTTCTGTATCTTCTCTGATTCATTATCTTTCTACTAAAATTAATTTGAGAATTTTGGACACCATTTGATATTTTTCATCCTCATTTTAGTTTCAGCCAGTAGCTAATTCACTGTTTTCTTGTATTTCCACTTTTAAAAATACCAAAAATATTCTGAAAAATCCCCAAAAATAAAAAAAATAGTAGAAAAATATAAAAAGACCAAAAACTATTTATTTTCTGATTTTTGAGCATTTTTACTCATTTTTATAAATTCTTTATCCTCTCATTTCTTATATTGTATATATTCTATTATTGGAAAAAGAAAATATAAAAGTATAAAATATAAAAAGGAAATATAAAATCAGAAAATTAAAAATCAAAATATAAAAATATAAAATTAAAAATTAAATAAAAATTACAAAATTAAAAACCCACAAAAAAATAACATAGATAGATACTTGATCACATTCACAACTTTTTGTGCATTCACTTGCCCCGTTCTACCTGTCTACTCCCTGTGTTCGACCTCTACAGATACTTGCACCTATACACATCTTTGTTGTAGAGTTATAATAAATTTTAACTCCGCACATTCACTTTGATTGTCTTATTTGATTGTTGTGGGTTAATTGTTGTTTTAATCCGGATTTCGCGCGGTCGCCACATCGACTTTGTCTCCGCCTTGTGCGAGACATATTAGATCGCCGATTTCTGGGTTAAACAACAAGTAAGAGATGAAACTTTAGAATGTCTAAAATTTTGAAACTTGCATACTTATGAATATTGTATTCAAAGTAAAATGTCTAATACACCCTTCTTTGGGAAAGGTGTAAGATGTGAAGGTATTCAAGATCTCATGCATATTGATGTATGTGAATCATCTATATCATAATAAACATTATGGATATGTGATACCTATTGATGATTATTTGTGATATGAGATTTTTTCTCTTCACTTAGAAAACTTTGAAATGTTCAAAGATTTCACAATTTTGTTTAGAACAAAAGTTTGAAGGAAGATGAAATGAATTTGATCTAACCAAGGTAGCTTGTACCTATTAGATGAATTTAGGGAATACCTTATGGAGATGTGAATATCATTTCTATCTCAATCTCCTAATGTACCTAAACTCAAGAGAGTGGTGGGGAGATACAATTGGATCATGTATGACATGATTTGATCAATGGTGAATTTTTTAGCATAATTACCTATTAGTTTCCAGGTATATATGTAGTAGAGACTACAATATATCCCTAATAAGATTCCATGCAAGTAAGCTGGAACTTAGCACTTGAGAGTGCTACTTCATTAGGAAAATAAAGGATGGTATTGGATACCTACTTTATGACCTTGAGATTCTTAAAAGATTTCATATCTGAGAATGTGATTCTTAGACGATGAGACTCTCAAGAATCAAGATGAAAATGAAGTAAAGGAACTCATTTAATCTTGAGAAGATAACGAGGATCCTAAAACTGGAAACTAAAAGGACAATTAAAGATGAAATACTAATAACACTTCAAATAAGTTTGAAGATGGATTCCATGTGTCATTTGAATCTTACACTGATCTGACTTCATGTGATGAAGCTTCTGAAGATCATAGCATGGAAAGTTGGATGTTAGCAATAAAGACTAAAGTAGACTTCATATACAAATGTTGTATATGGACACTCGAGGATCCACCTATATGGGTAAGACCCATTAAGGTGTAAATGGATCTTCAATAGAAAGAGTGAACCTGATGAGAAGGTAGAGACCTTCAAAGCACGGCTCATAGCCATGAGCTACACACCGAAGAGAAGACATTGCTTGAAACGAGACTTGCTCTTCAGTGACCATGCTTAAACCCATCAGAATAATGCTAACCTTAGCCACACAACTTGACTATGACGTCTTTATGATGTAAGTCAAGATTGCATTCATCTATGAATACCTCTCTGAGGACATTCACATGAAGCAACCCCAAGGCTTCATGGTTGTGGAAAGCAAGATGTGCAAGCTAAAGAAACTCCATCTATGGACTCAAATAAGCTTCTTGTAGTTGGAACATTAGATTTGATAAAATCATAAATGTTATGATTTCAGATAGAATCTTGATGAACCATGTGAAGCTTAGTGGGAGTGCCATTGTGTTCATCGTGCTAAATGTAGATAATATCCTAATCATTTGGAATGATCTAAGGATGATAATAATAAGTGTTTTATAATCTGGTTGTCCCATATCTCGAGATATGATCTCAAGGATACCTCTTAGATCTTAGTTATGAAGTTGTTCAGAAGCAAAGAGAAGAGGGTATGGGGACCATCACATTAATGGTACACCTTGGACATTTCCATTTCCTGGAAAATTCCAAGAAAGGCTTCTTTCCCTCAAGATATGGTACTAACCTATCTAAAGGGATAGCACCTCAAAGAGTTGAGGATATGAATGCTAAAACTGCTAGCCTTTGGGCATCAGTTCTGAGAAACCGAGTGTACGCTAGATGTGTACAAAAGCCAGATGTCTGACATGCAGTGGGAGTAGTAAACTGTTACTAATCCTACTATGGAGATAAAACACTTGATTGCAGTAATATCAATATCTTCAAAGAGGACAAGACTTTAGAGATAGTGATCTCTAAGTCTTATCTTGAAGTAATTAAGACTTTATATATGGAGATCTAAAAGGTCTTAACTACGAATACCTTAGGAGATAGAGATCTCCAAGAACAAGGGTATTCTGATAAGGATAATAGAAATTACATACTGGTTATAATAATTATTGAGGTGTAGTGTCAAGGACACTATGACTGATATGATTGAGTATTGGTTGCATAAAATGCAACATTCGCATTGGATGCGAATACTGTTACTATGAGATATGCAAGTTCCGTAAAAGGACTTGGTGTAGTCTCTTGGGAATAGAGTAACTGATCATCTTACCTAGCTATTTTTCTAAATAGTCTATGATTGTCACATGAGTGTGGGTTTAAATGATTAGCCCACTAATGGCTCTTTGGGCTAGTGCGAGATTGTTGGACATGCGAGCCCACAACGAGCCATTATGCAATAAATGTTATTGCAGATATCATTCCCTGATCTGAAATGAAGAATAACTAATTTGCATAATAGGTCCCTTAGTACAATTAGGGTTATGTACCATGGCCATCTTGATGATCATACAGCTGTTGATTCAAATATTGAATCATAGAGGCTGGTGCTTGGATGAACATCTAAAGAGTAAGATTGAGGACTCATCAAGCACCATCAAACGATTGTTAAGAGATGATCTCCAACCTGAGTAGGAGATGGCAATCCTTTCTCAATTAGGTTGATATCTGACCGACCTCTTGATGCAGGTCCTCTGCATGAGAATAGAGATTCGGAGGTGTCAGATTAGTTAGGTCAAAGAGTTGACTTAACGAGATCGAGATAACCAAAGTCCTATGTTGTATGCTGTCATGATAGACAAATGTGTTACTATATGTCTAAGTATGTACATTTGGCAGACCAATAGGTTGATGACCTAATCAAGGTCTATACACCGGCGCGTTGGTGTGAATATAAGGGCATATGAGTAATATGATCTCTCAAAGGGATCATACATGTTCATTACAGAACCGGAAGACATGAGCTCACTCATGAGATATTGGGAAGAGTCAAATTCCTTACACGGTCATCTTGCTTTGGAAGCTTGACTGAATTTGTAGGTTTGATGTATGCTTTTGGAAAGTATATGATCAACACCTGGGTATGATATATGCTTTTGGAAAGTATATGATTGATACCAACTCCCAGTGATCGAATGAGAAACTTAATGATAAATCCCTGAAGTAGACAGTGTAAAATTGATCTTATACTTCGGGATTATTCTGGGTCTTCCAGTGTGCAGGATGTACAGGTATTAGGAATACCTGAGGGTGATGTGATCATAAACGATTGTATAACCACGACACTTCCATTCCTAGAGAGTGATGAAACGGGTCTGGATTTTAGTGACTCCTCTCAGTAGAGAAGTAATCTGATCTTGGTCCAAATGTTGGACATTGATCTGAATGTGATTCAGATACAATGAGAAGATTAGATTTGCGGTCTTGATTTAATCAAGCATCTATGGGAGGCCCAAGATATGGATTTGAGATGTGATCTCAATATCCAAGTCACTGTACGTGGAACAATACAATCACCCTGTCCTTATCTCCAAGTATTCGCGGAGAAAGCGCATTATCCTTGAAAGAGTTCAGGATAATTTCATTATTGATATAAGTATCCGAGCATTGAGAAAATGGATAATGAAATGTGATTTAATTATCATGATTAATATGAATTCGATTCATATTATAAAGAGAGTTATCTTAGACAATTAAATGTGATTTTATTATCAAAGATGTAAATAATGTGAATGTGATTCGTATTATTTGGGCACAAGAGAAAAGAGATCCAAGATGATTAAATGTGATTTAATTATCATGTATATGTTTAATGTGGATAGAAATATCCATATTAGTCATATATATTATAAATGTGATTTATAATATATAAGAGAGAGCTATTTGTAATTTACATTTGTTAATTAAATGTTGATGTGAATTAGATTCACATTGGACATTAAACTGAAAATATAATTTACATTTTATTTGGGTTGTTAATGTGATTCACAATTTTCCAATGGCAAGATTGCAATATTCACAAAATAATTATGAATTATTTTTGTTGAATAATTTACAATAAGTGTTGTTGTAAATCTTGGAGATATCCATAGAATAATGTAATCTCATGAGATTGCATGAGATTGCCACCAAATCCCATATTATGGAAGGAGGCAATCTTCATTCCAATAATCTCCATGATTGCTTGATTTAATTTGGGACTGATTTATATTGATTTATCAATATAGTTTTAATCTAAATTAAATTAATTGTTGTTGGTTTTAGCAACACAAATCTTAACCATTAAAATTAACACAATCAATGAGAGCCATTGGATTTGTATTGTCCATGGATTGAGATCTATGGATCCCAAAATATTATAAAAGGAGAGGCACCCCTTTGCTCTTCTTTACACAAGAGAACATAAGTCTCTCTCTTTCTTTTTCTCTCTACATGCCCTCTCTCCTTCTCTCATGTGGCCGTCCACCATGGATGTCCTAAAGAGAGTCTCCATCGTCGCAGTGTCGTCGTTATGTTGCCCAATCATTTGCTCGTGGATCTCCGTCTCCTTCGGTGCACCTCGCTCGTGAAGAAGACGTTGGATCTCGTGTGTCGAGATCAAGAGATCCGCCGCTTGGATCATCCACATGGATTGCGAGGAGCACGTGTTTCATTAACACACTCGCAAGCGTCTCCTCCGTCGGATCGGACTTGAGACAGGAGGTCTCTTCATTTAGAGAATAGATCGCAACCACGCTTCAAGAGGTAATCCTATTACTTATTTGTGGTTTAGACGAAACGATCCGAGAAGTGTTCTTGGATCATGTGATTTCGTCACATGGAAATTTATTAATTTCCGTTGCATCGAGCAAATAGTGTGACTAGTCACTCCTGATCACATTCAATGTGATCCTCATGCTTCTGTGATGCACTTAAGGATCTAACCATATCCTTTAATTTCATCAGACCTCGTCCCCCCCCTTCTTCTCTATTTTTTCAAGGATGATCTTTCACCAAATCATGTCGACCCCTTGATGACTTTTGTCCACCATTCTTCGAGGATACACATCCTAGGCTTTTCTTGGGGAGTGGAGCTTCGATATGCAAGATCTGCTCCGTTCTTTAAGCACCGTCAACCCTTGTTCAAAAACCACCCATCACCTTCCTTCGACCTTTGAACAGCCTTTGACCCATTTTTGCCCTTCCTTTCTCGTGCTCTGGACCGATGGTGGTGATAGCACCACCTCCAGCCAATCGAGGCGGCGTAAGGCGAGTCCTTGGCGTGGCTCCAACCCCATCTCCGGCCTTAGGTCGTTGAGGTCCTATCTTCGTGGCTCTGGCTACTAAGGTCCACTTTTATTGCTTTTAAGTTAGTTTTAAATTCTTGCCTTTGATTTCTAGCATAAGTTTAGCATATAATCACCCATATTCGTCGTAGATCCGCCCATTCGATGTTCGTCGGAGCTCATCTCCGGTGAACCTCTGCCGCACTCCACCTCGGACTCCCTACCCCTATTCCGCCTCCAAGAGCTTCTCCAAGCTCTGCACTTTTGGTATAACCTTTTTTGCAGGTACCCGAAGCGACAGACGCGCCAGGAGGCGATTTTCCCCTTCGCCGGAGGCACCTGTAACCTTCTCTCGTCGACGACGTCGTGGAGAAGCTCCATTGGTCGTCATCACCTTTTGACGCCTCCAACACCTAGAGCAGTCATGCGTGAGTGGGTGTGGTTGTCTTGGAGCTTCAGACGATCACAGAGGAGGAGGAGCGTGGCAGGGGAACTACGGCTTGCCGGAGTTCCTCCCTATTCTTGTTTCTCTGCTTTAAACCGTTGAATTGACGTCCCGCTCCAGTTCGCATCTCGGTCGTTGGATGCGCCAACTGCCCACCGTCATATCTTCATCAGCCATCTAATCTCACCCACCAGACCGAACCGTCATTACGCGTCCCAGTGCTGCCACATGGCAAGTGATTGCCTCTCTGTCGGTTGATGCTCAAGCGTGGGTATTTTGCAACTATTGCCCTGCTATTTTTGGTATTTAATAATTAGAACTCAAACATTCATCTGTCATTAATTTCTTTTGTAAAATTTGCATTTTGCCCTTTCAACTTTCAAGATTTACATTTTGGTCCTTGGCCACGTCACCTCACGTGACTGGTGCACGTGAGGCGTGGCATTTAGCGAAAAACTCTTTTGGATTTTTGTATTTCACTTTAGTCCTGAAACTTTTTAATGCAGTACAATATTTTTGGTCTTTTTGCGTACTAGCCCCTCAGGTTTTGATTATTGCGTATAGGTCCATACTAAGCACATGCCTAACACATGGGATTTTGGTTCTTTTACAAGAAACCCCCTGGGTGTTTGGTTATTTATGTTTGCCCTAATAACTTTTTGAATTAGTTATATATTTGTAGGAAAATTGCAACGTGGCCCTCAAACTTTTATATATTTACAAAAATATCCCTGCTAGTGTGTATTTTCTCTATGTTTCTAATATTTATTTCATGAATCTATAAAATTTAAAAAAATCTCAAAAAATAAGCATAAGTTCTTGTTTCATTGCACTTTCACGCCATATTCTGATTTTTCATGTTTGAGTCTTCTTAATATTTATAAAAAATCAAAAACTTGGTTTTTTATCCCTGTTTGCATTATAAAATCCATAAAAATTATAAAAACTCTTCGAAAAATTCCCAAAAAATATGTTTTTTGTGTTTTTATATGTTTTATCTTCATACCAAAAATGACTAAAAATTATAAAAGAAAAATCAAAAAAATAGAAAAACACTAAAAAACTCTATAAAAATATATTAAATTAATTAAAACATAGAAATATACTTTATGTCTCTAAATGTTCTCTATTTTATTATCTTTATTTTAAAATTAATTTGGAGAATTTTGGTTACTGTTTGTTATTTTTCATCTCCATTTATATTCAAATTTATATTTTATTCCATGTTTTTAGTATTTTGGACTTCAAAAATACCAAAAAATTAGAAACAAATATAGAAAAATCACAATAAACATTAAAAAATTATAAAAAGCATAAGAAGATTTTATTTACTGGATTTTGACTATTTATATATATATATTATCTCTCTCTTACTTATATTGTGTGTATATATATATCTTATTTTATGATTTTAAAGAAAAAGGAAATTACAAAAAATATAAAATATAAAAAGAAAATATAAAATCAGAAAATTAAAAATCAAATATAAAAATATAAAATTGAAAACAAAATAAAAATTAATAAAAATAAATCCCACAAAAATAGCACATATAGACAAATGCATCACTGTCATTTTTTAGCATTTTGCCCCGATCTACCCGCGTGCTTCCTATGTTTGACCTCTACATTACATGCACTATACACATCTTTTGTATAGTTATAATAAATTTTAACTCCACATATTGCTTTTCATCGAATGATTTTGACTTGTGGGTTAATTGTTGTCTGAAGTCCGGATTTTGAGGTCAAATCGACGATTGTGTTCCTGCCTTGTGTGGAACACAAGACCACAAGATTTTTGGCTTCAACAGTCGCGATGTTGATGGTCAATACTGCTTTGCCATGGAAGGGCTTGATTAGATCCAGCTATTGGATACGGTGGTTAATGGCGCTCCAATCGAACGATTGTCCTTCAAACTGGAGAGGGACAAAGATCCAACGACTATTATTCTTTCCCAAGAACAGGGAAGTATAACTCAACAGGAGAGCTTCTATCTACGATTTCTACCTTCTATGAGCTCCTCTAGTATTGCTCAGATGCCTCCCTCATTCCTCTCGATCGTCTATAGTTGCTGGTTGTGTGAAAAGATCCAGGCCATTGGCAGGGTTTAGGTAGGTCAGAGAAACTCGTACTTCCTGGAATCCTCGTCCAGGAGCGAATGACCAACAGATGGGTCCTTCAGGACCTGCAAAGAATATAGAACGATGAGTGGTACAACAACAAGGCTTCTGGCTTTTATTGGTGTTTGATCGAAGTGGGAATGACGATGGAGCTAAGAGGTTCGACGAGGTGGCGGAGGGGACCTTGGATTCACTAATCTAAAGGAGTTTAGGATGGCTCGAGTTGTCTAGAAGATGGAGAAGAGAATGGGGATGACAGGGTGGTCGAAACAAGAGAAGAGATAATGGTAAACAACGACCGGGGCACTAGCTTTGGCAAACTATGACTTAATGATTCTACGGAATACCAATGGAAATTAAACTAAACTAAAACCTAAACTACGCTACTGTTAATGCTAGGAATATAAGACTAGGGTTCTACTTACGGAACATGGAGCCAAGGTGGAGCTCCACCTAGGCTACTCCGGCGAGCTTGAATTGATGCCTCTGGACCTCTTCCTCCATGCCAAAAGCTCCAATGAGGTTGTTGTTGTCACCAGCAAACTCAAGCACGAGGAAGATTGGGGATTTCAAGGGTAGAGTGGAATCAAGTTTAAAATGGAGGCCGATAAGGGGTTTATGTACAAGGGATCTTTTTTCGAGGGCTCCAGCTCGATGCAGGGATCCATCGATCGAGGATGCATGATGGCGTAAAAGAGTACTGATCGAGGAGCAAAATTGATGAAGGAATCCTCCCCGGAAAATGCAAGATGCGGGCGAGGAAATTGAGGAAGAGAGGGTGGTCAGTGGGTCTGATACAACTACAGGAGTAGAGGACCAGTTGATCGGAAAATCAACTAAGGTTGGCTCTAGATTGGGCCACGTCACCCGCATGATGACGAAAACAAGGAGAATTCCCTTATTAAATAAAATTAAAATAGCAACTAAATTAATTATTTTTTATCAAAATGTGAAAATATTTTATTATTTTATGTAGTATTTTAATGTGATTTTTATTTATTTTTACGCTTAATTTATTAGGGGTTAAGTTTTACATATATAACTATAGGTATATTCCCCTATATATTGTATATTTTATTTTTATTTTTATTTTGTATTTTATTATTTTATAAACATAATTTTTATTTATAGTTTATTTAAATACACATGTACATGTTTTTATTTTGTTTTTCTAATGTTATTTATATATCTATATTATAGGTATAATATAGGTATATTTATTTGTGTGTCAAAATATATTATCGATTCTATTTTATTTTGATGGTTTTATTATATATATATATATAATTTAAAGTGAATTTATAAATTTATAAAAATGTGACAAATTAAAAAATATAAAGAATAAATAAAGTGATTATTTTATACATATATCTTGCACAAATGAGGGCCCAACCGCTAACTTTATCATTTTAAATCCAAACTGAATGAAATCACCTTCATTAAATATATATTTAATTTTATGAACAATAGAGGTAACTTTGATGACTTTTGAACTTTTATGGAAAAGATGTAGGTTTGAAAAGTTTTCTTTACGGTTTTTTATTCTGTGTGTCCAGACGACTATGCAATATTTTTGCATGAAATAAATTTTGTATTTTACTTTGAATTTTTATGTACATGTTTCATGTTCAATGTTTATTGTTTTGAGGTATAAAAATAATAAAATGGGTCTCAATATATATTTATTGCTGAATTAAAAAATAAGATTTTGTGCATTTATTGGTTCTTATCTTCACCTACTTTATTCTTTATCTACCAGGCCATCATGATGACCAGGTCTCGGGGTTTAGGGTCACTCAGAGTCTTTGGCAGTTCTTTTTTTTCTTTTCTTTATTCTTTTATTTAGGAATTAAATATAATATTTTATACAATATTTATAGATCAATAAGTGTTTGTTATTTTCATACAAATTAATGTTGTGTACATGCATTTAACTAGGGATTTAACACCAAAATGAAAGAATAAAGGTGATGAGATGGAGATTCATCAGCGACCAAGAACGTAGCCAGATTATGAGTGAACCTTGTAAATCTAGTATATTTTTTATGTTTCTCTCTTAAGTATTTACATGTTTTATCGGCACCATACTTTCGCTATAGGAAACGGATATGCATATCAAAATATGAATGAAATTGATATCATAATGGATCGGGCACTTCGCTAGCATGAGGATCTCTCTCCGAAGTGCATACGTATATAGCAATATTTTAAAGATTGTTTCCATAGTTCAGTTTATAGTGTATACCATAAAAAATACTATATTTGGTTCCTTTCTCTCATCCGTTGTTTCTTCATTGATCCGATCATCGAGGGAAACCCACGTATACGCATCACGACCTTCCAAAAAAACATATACGCATCACCACCATCAATCTGCGATCAGAGGAGACGGATGACTGACAGTGATCGATGTTTACAACAATCAATCTCTGCTGAGTACTTTGCATCCGTTCTTTAGTCCAATCCCAAATGTTTTATCATTGCTGGACAATTTTAACTCTGTCCACCGTAATACTCATCTTTTAATTTCCCCCCTTCCCCGCTTTGTAAAAAGAGAAAGATCATACGTATGTACGTATTCTCCATTCTCTACGTAGTACGTACACGTCCTGAAAACGATACTTGCTGCGGATAATGATCGAATTGTACTCCCCGCTTTTCTTAATTTTCCGTGAAAGACAGAGACGTGTGCTTCCACTTCCATTGATTCGGACAGCTGACATCTTGCATTGGGATTGTGATCCGCTGATCTCCTGCCATTTCCATTTGGTATTTCCTCTGAGTCACAAGAACTTCAGACCTCCTGGAGGCCTTCAATGATGCCGACGATAACAAACAAACAAACAAACAGAGGAACGCAAAGGTCACAAGACCACGTTATTTTGTGGCTGTTGGCATCGGTATAGATCGTGTACTTGCGAGCATGCATATTGCGTACGCACAGACATTGTTGCTCGTCACATGTCGATGCAGGTAAAGGGGAATCTTACGCTACCCAGATATCGAGGACATCGTCCATCTGCCGCTCATGGACATCCATCTGATCCCCATGAGAAGCTGGTGACCAGTCCTCCTGTAGTATATGAAGAGCGGGCAGTGCAGGCCTTGAGATGATCAGTGGTGCTCAATTTGTCTCCTTGTTCTTTAGCGAATGGTATGGTGGTGGTGCATAGATGTAGGTGCTGGACCTCCGAGAGGCGTAGCAGAAGGGTGTGTGATGTGCACCAAGTAAAAAGGCACTGATCAGTTCAGTTGGGCCAAGGAGCAATGACTGAGATCACGGAAATCCGTATGCGAGTTCGCAGGGGGCTGGCAGTGCTCGATCTTCGAGCTTACCCAGATACCCGTCGAGGAAATGATCAAAACACGATCCGCCTTGCAAAACTCACTACTGCTTGCCGGCCGACCAAATATCGCCATTAGTCTATTGTTTTCACTATCAAGGCATGCATGAGCTTATAGGCAGTTATTTGCGGAACCGTCGAAGATACGAGATATGAGATAGGATCGAAGATATGAGATATGATCGTGATGGAGCGGTTCTCACGAATTCGTACTTTTTGTAGGCCCGGATCATGCGAATTCGTGGGAATCGCTCGATATTGATCAAACGGCTCCCGAACCTGTAGCAGAATCTACTGCAGCTCATGACATAACAGGTGATCCAATCTCCGAAGTTATACAGTCGTTTGATTCTTTTATTGACAATTTGTAAGCACCGTCGTTTGATTTAGTAAGGCACTTTTATTCCATGAAATTCACCGCGGTTGTAACACAGTCGTGAATTACATAAAAAGATGGGTTGATTTAAAGAAAGACGGTTTCAGAACTGCCAAGAATATGTAATTAAATTGAAAAAAATATTGGCCGATGAGCTCCACACGATGTCCAATATTCCCCATAGCTTTGATTTCTTGCTTACGAGATCTTCACTTTCATTAGAATCATTGTAGGAAAATCAGGATTTCCATAACCTGCAAAGGATAGATGGAAACAAAATGTTCCCCACACGGGAACCAAGAACAATAATCGTAGCACGATAAATAAACAACCACAGAGAGACGATAAATTTTACGTGGGAAAACCCAACAACTAGCATGACGACCCGCTACAAATCCACTTGATCGAAAAATGAATGTCTTCTCAGTATTGTTGCCCAACAAAACTGAGGCTCAATTACAAGAATAAAATCAGATAACTGTCTACTTGTACTTCGAGAACACGATATCAATGCTTCTCCTCAACACGAGATGTCCCTTCTCAAGAACGGACCCCCTTTGTGGCTGCTACTTGCGCCTTCGGTGCGGACGCTCCTCGCAGATGCGGCTGCTCTTCACACCCCTATGGGCTACTCTTCGCGCCTTGTACGTACTGCTCTTCACGCCTTGCGCAGGTTGCTACTCGCACCTTGCACAGGCTGCTTCTCTCCTTTCATTGGGAGAGAGAACTAAGAGAGGAAGAGATAGGTGTATGGATGCGAGATGGTATCCTTTGTCTTGCACGGGGTCCTTATTTATATCATCTCCCACTACCTATATCTCGCCTAATCTTATTTGGAATAGGTGCCCAAGAAGATAATTGCCCAACAACCCCCTCCTCTTTTTGGATTGGATAACAACTACCCAACAACTTCCCCCTCCGGTCTAAATGGGGAGGTGTCGCTAAGAAAATGATCACTGAGAGGTGACACCGCTCAGCTCTCTATAAAGTTGTAGCTTGCCATGAGTCACGGCCTTCGTCAGCATATCTGATGGATTTTCATATGTGTAGACCTTCTTCAGAATGAGTAATTCTTGTCAATAGCATCTCTTAGCCAATGATATTGCATGTCTATATGCTTTGTACGGGCATGGTGTATTGTTCTCTTATTTAGATCAATGGCGCTCTGGCTATAACATATTACAATCGGCTCACTGTCTTCGCATCCAAGTTTATCGAGAAATCGTAGTAACCACAACACTTTTTTTCCTACTTCTACTGATGTAATGTACTCGGCTTAAGCCGTTCAGAGTGCAATGCATTCTGCAACTTGGACTGCCATGAAATCGCTTCCCTTGAGAATGTGAAAATGTACTTGGAAGTCGATTTTCCTCTAATCCACATCTCCTGCCATATCAGCATATGTGTATCCACAGGGTTTAGGATCTGACCTCAAAATATTAGACACATACTTGAGGTCCCTCTCAAGTATCTCAAAATCTACTTCACTACTTCCTAGTGATCCTTCCCTGGATTAAACATGAATATCCTTACTACAACCACAGCATGAGTAATATCAGGTATGGTGCAAACCATGTTGTACATAAGGCTGCCAACTGCGAACTAGTAAGGAATCTTGGCCATCTCAAATTTCTCCTGAAAAGTAGACAATCATGTCTCTTTCATAAATATTTTTTGAAGCCAAAGGATCTCTCTTTCATAAACCTGAAATGAGCGATAAGGGGAGTGCTGACATGCTTTGTGTTCTTCATGTTGAACTGCTCTAGAATGGCCTCAACATATTTCTCTTGTGACAACCACAACCTGCACTTCTTCCTGTCGCGAGTGATATGCATCCCATGCATGTGTCTTGCCTTGCGTAAATCCTTCCTCTCAAATTTCCTGGAGAGTTCCCTTTTGAGTTTTGCAATCAACCTAGGATTGTGACCAACTATCAGCATCTCATCCACATAGATCAATAAGATAATGAACATGCCATTGGGAAGACGTCGAACGTACACACATGGATCCGTTGTATTCCTCTTCAAATTCTACTTTGTCATGAAAGAATCAAACTTCAGGTTCCACTATCTAGGGACTTACTTCAAGACATAGAAACTCTTCCTCAACTAGCAAACCATGTGCTCTTTCTCCTTCTCCTGGTATCCTTGTGGCTACTTCACGTAGATCTCTTCCTTCAGGTCAGCCATGAAGAAATGTCATCTTCGCGTCACTCTAGCTTAAGGTCTAAGCTTGCAATACGGCCTTGCACCACTCTCAAAGAATTCATCTTCACAACTGGTGAGAAGATCTCATCATAGTCAACGCCCTTTTTGGTTGAATCCCTTCACAACTAATCTGGCCTTGTACTTCTTTTGTTTACCACCATCATCTGACTTTAGCTTGTAGACCCACTTATTCTTCAGTGCTCTCTTATCTATAGGAAGCTCAACAAGATCATGGGCGTGATTTTTTTCTTCAGATAATGTATCTCTTCATTCATTGCATTTTACCAATGATCTCTCTCCTTATGCTCTTGTGCCCCCTCAAATGTGCATGTCTCATCATGATCAGCCAGCACTACGTACTAAGAAGTAGGATAGCAAGATGATGGTTGATGTGCCCTCTCATATCTCCTAACTTGAGGCTTTGTTGCATCTGCTTCTTGATGAGGTTTCTCCCCTTACCTAGGATCCCATGGACTTGCAGCGGTGGGGTCTACATCTAGCTCATGTTGTTCTGGTTGTGCATCTTCTATGTCTGTACCCTATACTAGAGAAGAATCTGACTCTTCATCGCTCTCATCATCCATAGCAATCCCATCCGAGCCATCATCATCACTATTGTCCTCAGCCAAAGTCTGGTTCTTATAGAAAATTGCATTTTTATTCTTAGTGATGGTCTTCTTCCTTGGATCTCAAAGTCGATATCTGAACTCGTGATCTCCATAGCCAACAGAAATGTGGGGCATTGCCTTGTCATCAAGCTTGTTCCTCTGTCATTTTGGTATAAATGTTTAAGCTTTGCATCCAAACACCCTCATATGAGCATATGAGGTATCCTTTCCAGACCAAATGTGCTCAAGGATCTCAAAATTCAAGGAAACAGATGGAGATCGATTGACCAAATAGCAAGCAGCCCAAAACGCCTCATCCCAAAATGTATTGGGCAGCTTTGTTGTCTTCAACATGCAGCGAACTCTCTCCACAATAGTCCTATTCATTCGTTCAATGACACCATTGTGCTTGGGTGTGCTAGGCTCTGTCCTTTCATGCCTAATCATGTGCTTTGCACAATAGCTCTGAAAGTTGTGAGAGGTGTACTTCGCTCCATTATCTGTGCGCAGACACTTTAACACTTTTCCATTCTTATGCTCAACCATGGAATGAAATTTCCTGAAGCAATCAAAAACTTGATCCTTCAACCTCGGCACATAAACATGCACCATCCTTGATGCATCTTCAAGGAATACCAGAAAATACTTGTCTCTTCCCAAAGATGCTATGTCAATGGGACCACAAATAAGAGTGAATCAATTGTAGAAGGACTTCCTTCACCTTTAATCTTGTCGTAAAAGGTGCACCTTGTTCTTTCCAACCTCACATGAATCACAAGGTGATAGTATGATGTTAGTGTAGTATGGAATCAACTCCTTCTTTATCAGAAGTTGTAATCCCTTTTGACTCTTGTGTCCGAGTCGACGATGCCACAGATCCGACATGTTAGCCTCACTAGCACGTAGGCTGTCATCCATGACCTTCACCCGATTCTTGTAGAGCGTGCAACATAACCTGCCTCTGGCCATGATAAGAGATCCCTTGTTGATCTTGCATATGTTGTTGCCAAACATCATATGGTATCCTTCCCTATCTTGTTGAGAACTGGATATGAGGCCAGCCCCTAAGTCACAAACGTGCCTAATATTATGTAGAGTCATTGCACATCCATATTAGTCTGAACCGAGATGGTGCATGTACCAACGATCTTAGAGTAACTATTATTCTTCATCTTGACTCTCTCAAAATATCCCTCTATATAGGAAGTGAGAAACTCCCTATGCGAAGTCAAGTGGTTGGAGATGGCCATGTCAATGGCCCACTAGTGAGAACCAACTGATCCCCATTGTCATCGATCATAACTGCGACATTGTTCTCATCTTCATATTTCTTTTGATTTTTTTGGCTTCTACTTTCTCTCTTTTCTAGACTCTATAGTCTCTCTTCTAGTGACCATGGTTGTTGCAATGATAGCACTTTCCTCTGTCCTTAGACTTCTTCCTAGGTCTCTCTCGTGATTTTCCTCTAATGTTGGGCATGCCTCTTCTTTCAATTGCGTACACATGTGAAGAAGAGGACTCTCCAGAAGATCATCGCTTGATTTCATCGTTCAAAAGACTACTCTTGACTATAGGGATAGTCGGGTTGTCGACCGTAGTGGAGTTTCTCATGGTAAATCACCAGGGTTTTCCAACTGTCTGGCAGAGAACATAGTAGAAGAAGTGGTTGAGTGTTCATTGTACTCAGTTGATTGATGAGACTATGGAACTCATTCAAGTGCTCAACAATCTTTATCACGTTCATGTACTTCAGATTCACCAACTTCCGAATCAAGAACGTCTTATTGGCGATTGTCTTCTGCTCATAAAGCTCTATAAGTTTCTCCCATACTTTCTTTGTATATGTATCTTCTGCAACATGGTGGAATAAAGACAAGTCCAACCACTTCTTGATGGTGCCGACTACTTTCCTATTCAGCTTCTTCCAATCACATGCGAACATGCCCGCAGGCTTGGTTGTTTCTCCTTAAACCAGATCATGGAGGTCCTTACAATATAAGGAGTCCTCCATCTTGGCCTTCCAGATCCAATTTGTGCTCTTCAACTTGATCATCATTCCTTCGTCATACTTTATTATCTTGAAAATGCGATCTTTGATACCACTTCTAGGGAAATCGATGTTCCCTTAACCTATCCTACAAAGGATGACCAGAAGCGGAATGCTCCCCACACAGGAACCAACCACAATAATAGTAGGACGATAATCAGACAACCACAAAGAGACAAGAAATTTTACATGGGAAAATCCTCCTAGATGTTAGAGAGGGAAATAACCCATGAGGTACAGTGACCCGCAACAAATCTACTAGGTCGTAAAACGAAAGGGCACAATGTCTTCTATGCTTTGTTGCCCAACAAAACTGAGGCTCGGTTACAAGATTGAAATCAAATAATTGTCATCTTGAACTTGAAGAACACGATACCGATGCTACTCCTCGTCACGAGCCGTCCCTCCTCAAGAACGGACCCCCCCTTGTGGTTGCTCCTCGTGCCTTCAGCATGGACGTTCCACGCGGATGCGGCTGTTCTTTATGCTCCTACGGGCTATTCTTCATGCCTTGCATGTGCTGATCTTTGTGCCTTGTGTGGGCTGCTTCTCGCGCCTTGCACGGGCTGCTTCTCTCCTTATGCGGGGAGAGAGAACTAAGAGAGGAAGAGAGAGATGTACGGGTGAGAGATGATCATATACCTCCATCTTGTTGTCATCCACTTCTAATGTATATATTCCATGTTTTTAAGATTTTTGTTCACCGGTCATGATCTTAATGTGTAAGTTAATACCCAAATCTATCATTTCCACCATTAATTGTTGGTGTGATGTCTAATTATCCATCTTCGTTCATCTTCTGATCACCTTGAACACATCGAGAGTACTTTAGTGAACCTTTCCTTGGTCTCCCTCACCCCTATATAGGAGATTCTCCCTCACCCCTATATAGGAGATTCATTTACGTAATCATCTATCAAACTCACCTCGCTGGAGAATCCATCTCTTCTCCGGCAAGGTTCAAACTCCTTTATTTCACAAAGTCAGTGGGTACTTCGAGCATGGCGAGTTGAGCTTTCGAACATTGGCCCGAGTCTACCCATCAACCATTAGTCAATTTGATTCTAGCTCAGGTGATGCATCTGTGAGTGGTTGAGCTAGAAGATAAACACATACTTTTGATGAATTGTTGATTTTTATTGCGGTTTAGTTCTTCCTTTTCATCTTAATGTATATAAATATTTTCATAAGGATACTCATTAAAGGGGACTGGAGGTCAAGGGAATTCTTAACGGTGATATGTTTAATCCCTTGGCTCATGCAGGTGGAGAATAGATCGGAACTTGGGGTAAGGTGGGAGTAAAATAAAATGGAGGGGTCGTAGACCCCCTAAGGTTTATTACGATATATACCCCCATGGAATTACGTTTCGTACATGTGGGATAACAAAAAATCCCTAAAAGACAATGGCATGGATGTGGAGAGTTGTAGCTCATATTTAATTATGGTAGGAGGAGGTAGGGAAATGCAATATGGAAGACACTTGGAAGGATGCTAATTTTCAGGAGACGTAAGGTGGTTTTCCTAAGAAGGATTGAATTGCACCTACGAATTATGTAGTGGATTGACCCATTGTATGTATACAGATTCTGTAACACCGAAAACACACTCCCACATATAGTATTCGTGAAGTGTGAAAGCAGGCAACATGATAGGGAGACTACTATTCGTAACATGGACTTAAACATATTTGGTTGTGGTCAACAAATCTAGTTGAAGCCGAGTCCAATAAGTTGTGAGAGCTAGTTAACAGCTCGAGCTAAATCAATATAATATAAATGGTATCAGAGTCGAGTCCCTTTAATACTGGGCATGGCTACTCAAGATGTGAGAGTGGCCCCTACCAAACATAAAGGAGGAAAAGGCTATCCAGAAGGTACATACACTATTATTAGTAGAAACATGTAAGGGCCTGTTTGGTTGCTGGGTTGGGTTGCGGTAACCCTGTGAATATTAACTGTGAGGAGGGTTGCGAGGGTTCGAAGGAGGGGTATACCGGTATACCCTAACCCAACCCTACAACCAAACGAACCCTAAGGGTCATGTCGCAACGAGGGCGTAAAAAAAGATACCAGTATTTTTACTATATAGTAGATGGGATAAGGTATAACTAGGATTTTATTTTTATTATTTTTATGTAGTTTTTGATGACTACAAACAAATTCTAAAGGTTTCAATTATTTAAGCCTAAAAATATAATATTTGAAAATTTTATGGTTGGTGGGTTTGATATAGTAGCATATGATCTTATTAGGATTATTAAAAATAATATGTATTTTTAGAATAAAATAGATAATCTAATTTTTTATGATTTTTAAATTTCAAAAATACTAAAAAGTAATAGATTTTGATATCAAAAATATATGTGATAGAGATATATAGAAGTTATATGGGGATATATTTGTTTTTAAAACTTAGTTAAGAAATTTTATTAAATTTTTTATTATAAATCTTACTTTAACAGTATTTTTGTCAATTTTCATTTTTTCCAATAAGTAAAAGGAACATTATATTATTAAAAATTCTAACCCTAAATGGCATATAGTTTACAATAATTAGAATGAGTTATTTCGAGATATTTAATAGAAATAATTAAAATAATTTAATAAAAACATAAGGAGTAGAAGATAAAAAAATAAAGACTCCAGGTATGTGAAAAGATTGATTTCATGAGGGTCTTGTTTATCCACAAGGCGGATCAATAGTCGTCGAAGCGACCGCTCACGAAACTCTACTAATTAAACAATTAATCCATAATATAGATCAAGCAATGAAAAATAAAATTAACATTGGAGTTATAATTTATTAAAGCTCTACAAAATGTATGTGTAGGTGTAAGTAAGTAGATTGTCGAACACGGGGAGAAAATTTAATAGACTGAGCAAGTTAATGCAAAATTTTCCTTCTCTTGTCTTTTTAATTTTGTTATTTTTGTGTGTTTTTATTTTTTGATTTTTATTTGATTTTTAAATATGAAAATGTTTTTGGGATTTTATAGTTATAAATAAAATTATAATAATACTAATATAAAGAATAATGACATATATATGGATATCTAGATAATAAGAGAGAGATATAAATAAGGAGAATAGAGAAAATATTTTGGATTTTTAAAATAGGTCAAATAAAGTTAAAATAAATAAAAAAATCCTTTTGGTGTTTTAATTAATTTTGCAAATGTTTTTAGAATTTTTAGAAATAAGAAAATACAAGTAATAAGATAAAGGGTTTTATCAGTTGTGCCCCTCTGAGATATTGCAATTTCAGTTATGTCCCTCCCTTTTTTAGAATATCAATTGTGCCCCTATCTTCTTGCAAAATTCACAGTTCTGCCCTTCTATTAAGGTAAAGTAGGGGCATAACTGATATTACAAAAGGGTAAACTGTGAATTTTGTAAGAAGGTAGGGGCACAACTGATATTCCAGATGCAGGAGCTCCTTATGTCAGATGCCATATTCATGAGAAGAGGTTCGATCGGACTCTATTATATAGTGATTCTTCCATCAACCTACTTCCAGAAGCCCAACTCGACCGATTTGAGTTTAGCCCTCTCCGATAGAGCAGGACGGTCGATCTGTCAAGAGGTTGAAGGGGTTGTTGGAGGACGTTATCGTCACGATTCAGGGCCTGAAATTCCCCGTGGACTTTGTTGTGTTGGACATGGAGATCCCTGAGTCCGTGACCGATACCCCCATCATTTTAGGACGCCCGTTCTTGGCCACAGCCAAGGCAGTATCTGATCATGATAGAGGGAAGGTATACTTTCACGTCGAGGGCGAGAGTATACAAATAGAGACGAACGAGGAGACTAGATCTAGAAATTCATCTTGCTCAGACCCGCCTACGGATTCAGAGCAGATGACAGAGGCAGAGCGATACATCCACCAGGACTATGATCTTGTGATCATAGACGATGAGGCAGTTTGGTCAGACCTAGTTTCACGAGCCATCCTCTCACCTTCATATCTTGCTGATGCACAGATTCCAGCAGAGGAGAGCTTGGAGAGCACATTCCTGGTACATGATACATTTGAGGCAGCAGATCGTGTTCCTGATAGCGAGGCAGTTGATTTTTGTGATACAGATTCAGATCCCTCGGAGTCAGACATTGATTGGACCGAGTTTGATGATATGATTCATTGTCCGACGTCCATAGAGCCAGTAGATAGGGTGGAGGCCGATCCCATTCATAGCAGAGACATACCAGCAGGGCAGTCTTCACCAGAGTCTGATATTCAGCGAGAGTTCTCATTCTCCCATGCAGATTTAGTCACATTCACTCATACATTTCAAAGGCCAGATCCGTCAGCTCCCAATTGTCCAAAGCTGAAGCCCTTGCCGTCATCGCTGAAGTATAGGTTCCTTGCGGGTGAGCATGAGATGTACCCAATCATTATCTCAACGGATTTGACTGGAGAGCAAGAATCATGTCTGATGGGGGTTCTTGAAAAGAACCGCAAGGTGATAGGATGGAGCGTAGACGATCTCCAGGGGATAAGTCCGGCCCTGTGCTCCCGCCATATCTATCTCGAAGAGGACGCGAAGCCATCGCATGAGTTCCAGTGGCGGCTGAACCCGAATCTTCGAGAGTTTGTCATGAAGGAGATCTCAAAATGGTGGAGCGCCGATTTGATCTACCCCATCTTCGACTCCAAATGGGTCAGTCTGTTACATGTGGTGCCCAAGAAGACGGGCATCACCACAGTTGTTAGTGAGTCTGGAGAGGAGATTGCTACCCAGGTACCGACTTCTTGGAGGGTCAGATTATAGATAGGCTAGCCGTGAAGAGTCACTACTGCTTTTTGGACGGGTACTCCGGATACAATCAGGTGGCCATTATGCCCGAAGACCAGGACAAGACTACATTCACATGTCCCTTTGGGACATATGCTTTCAGACGCATGCCCTTTGGTCTATGTAATGCCCTGGCGACATTCCAAAGGTGCATGTTGTCCATCTTTTCGGACATGGTGGGTGAGTGCTTGGAGGTCTTCGTTGACGACTTTTCGGTCTATGGGGATGGGTTTGATTCTTGTCTTGACTTCCTAGACCGCATCCTTCAACGGTGCATTGAGGTCCATCTTGTGCCTTCTTAGGAGAAGAGTCACTTCATGGTGACTCAAGGGACGGTGCTTGGCCATATCATCTCCAACAGAGACATGGAGGTTGATCTGTCCAAGGTAGATATCATTAGGAAACTCAGTCCACCGTCCAACTTGCGACTGTTACGGTCTTTTCTGGGGCACGTCGGTTTCCACTAATAATTCATTCATGATTACAGCAGGATTGTCCGACCGTTGACTGATTTGCTGACGAAAGACACCGAATTCATTGTGGATGATAAGTGTCTAGCATCGTTCGAGACTCTCAAGAGTCTAGTTGTTGAGGCTCTTGTCTTCCAGCCGCCTGATTGGTCTCTCCCATTCGAGATCATGACGGATGCCTCCGATTTTGTCGTAGGGGCTATGCTGGGACAGAGGAGAGATGGAGCGCTATTTGCCATACACTACACTAGCTGTACTTTGGATGTCGCTCAACGGAATTATACCGTCACTGAGAAGGAGATGCTAGTCGTAGTGTTTACCCTAGATAAGTTCAGATCATACATCATTGGATCTAAGGTGACCATTTTTACAGATCACACCGCCATCAGGTACCTTATGGCCAAGAAGGATGCTGATAAACGTAGAAATCGATGTGGTTGTATCGACTCACAAGGCGAGTCAACAGTCGGTGTTTGACCACACAAAATCCTGAATTTAATCAACAATTAACCCGCACTGAAGATCAATAATTTAGAACTAATGTGGAGTTAAAATTTATTTTTAACTCTGCACAAATGGTGTATAGTGACAAGTATGCAGAGAATTCGAACATAGGGAACAAGCAGGGTAGTTCAAAATAATTGTGCACAAGTGAGTGAATGTGATGTGTCTACACTAAGCAGGCAAGCAATGAAATTTTTGTGGGTTTTTAATTTTTAATTTTTTTTAATTTTAATTTAATTTTTAATTTTGTATTTTGCTTTTTAATTTTCTGATTTTTATAATTTTATATTTTATATTTTTCTATTTTCTTTTTCAATATTGGAAAATAAGGACAATGTAAGAAAAGACAAGATAAAGTATTTATAAAAAAGTGCAAAAATAACCAAAAATTCAGGAATTAAATGTTTTTGATTTTTTTAGGATTTTTTACTGTTTTTGTGATTTTTGGGGATTTTGCAAGCTGTTTTTGGTATTTTTAAATACTGAAATAAAGCAAAACAGTGAAATGAGTGCTGGCTGTGAATAAAATGGAAGTTAAAAATAGCAAACAGCAATCAAAATTTTTCACAATAATTTTCTAATAAAGAGAACAAAATATAGAACAAACAGAAACTGAGTTTGTAATTTTTGGAATTTTCTTTGATTTTATATATTTTTTTGAAGTTTTTGAGTGTTTTTAATTTTTTAGTGTTTTTCATTTGATATTTTTAATGATTTTTGGACTGACACTAAAATATAGTAAAATAGACACTAGGGAATTTTTTTGGAATTTTTCGAGACTTTTTAGTATTTTTTTTGGTATTTTCTAAGCTAGACAGTGAATAAAAAGCATGTTTTTGATTTTTAATAAATATAAAAATAAAACCAAATCAAAAACTAAAATTAGGGCATCAAAATACAAGTATCCAGGAGCTAAACCCTATTTTTGTGGAATTTTTGGACTTAAAATGAGCACTTAAATAAATATATAAAGCAAGCACAAATTAAGAGGCTGTCAGGGGCATTTACGCAAATATCGGAAAGTCCAGGGGGTTATGAACAATTTTTGCACAACAATTTATATTGAATAAAATATTCTCTGGACTAAAAAGTTAATAACAAAACTCGTAAGGGCCTTGTCCGCAAAATAACCACGCGCACGTGCTCACGCACGTGCGCCTGGCTGACAAGGGTCGAAATGTAAATGCAGAAACCCCAGGGGGTTTTTAGAAAATATTACAAAAATTTACCAACTGCAAATGAAAGCTTTTGTGCCAATTAAAAATTACAAAATTGTGCGGTGGTAGAACTGCAAAATACCCAGGCGCTTTAATCGCATGGCCGAGAGGATTTGACGTGTGCCACGTGGCGTGCGAACGATGCCTGATGCCCCTTCGATTATAACGGCCAGGATTAGATCCTGGCCCACGATCTAACGGCTGTGGGGACTCCAAGATCCAAGGGCTCCGATTAGAACTGGGCCACCTCCAAAATCGAACGGCGGCGAAGAAACCTCGACGAACTGGGAAGAACTCGCGGAGGTGCGAGCTTCCCCAGCCCCGATCTCCCCTCTCCTCTGCAAGGTGACGCTCCAAAGGGCCCAGAAAGTTTCCTGCTGGTGTCTTCTACGCGCCTGGGGTGTCAAAAGTGGTCGGTGTCCCCCAGAGCGCACTGGCGGCGAAGGCGGCTCAAGTGGCCCCCAGGTACATCCGGCGATCTCCAAAAATCTCCCAGGCGCCTTAGAGTCACGCGTGGACCTGCAAGAAAAGTCAGTAGACTCGCGGGCAAATTGCCCCGACTCCCTGGTGGACGAGATAGCGTGAAGGGGTGGAAAAGTAGGGCTCGCCGGAGCAAGCTCCATCGAGGTGGTAGTCGAAGTGATCTGGATGGATTACAAGCGAAATGGAAAGCGGGTATGGGCTTCTACAACTACTGTAAAGCTAAAAACGCAATAAAAATACAAAAAAAGCACCTCAAGGGCTGAAGACCTGAGGTTGACCTCACGGCCAAGAGGTGGCCGGAGATGATGTCTGGAAGCTGCCGTCGAGCTAACTAAGCACCTCGACAAGGTGCTGGATCATCCCTCTGTCACAGGGGATCCAGCCGTACGCCCTCGGAGGTAGTAGATCAAGCAAAATCGGTTCGAAGAGAGGAGAAAGATGAGAGTGGTCTTTTGAAGGATGGTGGACCGGGTGAGAAGATCGATGCGTATCCATTGACCCAGCGACGCGATGAACGAGGCAACCTAAGGGCGTGTATGCCCGATGTCCAAGGAACAACATTGCAGAAGGAAGTGTTGCGAGAAGATGTAAGGAGTGGCCTCGAAAAAATCGTGAAAAGGGACAAAAATGCAATCTGACAAAGCCTATGGGAGTAGGTCAGACAGTTGACCAAGGTCAACTGTCAGACCATCCTGGTTGGTCCACGTGGACCAATCAGGAAAAATCCCCTTAAAAAATCAATTAAAAATAGTAAACGTTATTATTTTTTTTGGTTATTAAATAAAAAATATTTATTATTTTATAAAGTATTTAATTCCGATTTTTAATTATTTTTATGATATATATTTTTACGAGTTACTTTTATACCCCTATATAGGTATATTATCTATATATTGTATCCTTTTATTTTTATTTTGTGTATTTTATTTTTATTATTTTCATTTCTTATTTTCTAAAATTATAGAATACTTTTATATACATAAATATATTTTTAGTTTATTTTTCTGATTTATTTTTTATAATTAATAAATTATAAACATGTATGTATAGGGATGTACAAAGGTATTGTATCTATGTTTTGTGTATATAAGTATTTTTATTTTGATTTCTATTTACATTTTATTCTGATTTTAATATTCACAGTTATTATAAGTAATATTTACAACATTATAAAAATATAAAATTATAAAAATAATAAATAAATAATAAATTGAACATTTTAATCAGTATAGCTATACAACAGGGGTCCAAAACTCAACTTTCAAACTGTAGCTCCGCCAAATGCGAGACCACCGTCAATAAATAGCTTATTTTATTCTATATACAATTAAAGATGAGTATGCTGCATTTGGAGTTGTCATTTGTGAGATACGGGTCTGGGAAGTTGGAATTCTGGATTCTTATTCAGACCATAACTTTTTATTTGTACATTCTTTTTCTGTGAAATCAATTTTGTATTTTTCTTTATAAAATTAGCTACAACTTTCATGTACAAAGTTTCTTTATTTGATGTATAGAAAATGGAACCAAAAATAGGTCTCAATATGAATAAGGAATGAATAAAAACTATAGGTATTTTATCTGTATTTTTGACCTTATCTCCCCATACTTTATTCCTTGTCGACCTATTCATCAAGATGCCTAGGTCTCGGGGGTTTTGGGTCATAAAATATTTACAATATTTTATTCTTTTTCTTTTCTTTTTTTATTCTATAATTTTGGCTTTAATTACAGTATTTTATACACTATGTAGATGCACATGCATGAATGCTAAGATGATGATTTTAATGCTATTTACCGGCATTTGCTAGGATTTTAGGTGCCAAAATGATAGAATAAAGCTGATGAAATGTGGATTCATCAGATGCCAAAGAGAGATTGACCAGATGGATCCTTCTACTCCAGGAGTTTGATATAGAGATTAAGGATAAGCCTGGAGTCAAGAATGTAGTGGTGGATCATCTCTCGATTAGAGCATCTTGAGGATTCTGAGCAGATTGAGCCTATTTCTGAGACCTTCCCAGATGAGGCGATCCTTGCTATCGCCTCTCTACTGTGGTACGTCGACATTGTGAACTATCTTGTTTCCAAGAAAGTTCCACAAGGTTAAGCCAGGCAGTGACTTGAGACCTTCCTCGCGAAGGCCAAGTTCTACCATTGAAAGGATCTCGTCCTTTATCATGAAGGAGGGGATAGCGTCTGGCTTTGGTGCATTCCTCAGGAGGAGCACCATAGCGTCCTCACATACTACCACAAACTTGAGGCAGGAGGACATCACTCTGGGAGGAGAACAGCACAGAAAGTGCTCCAATCCGGCCTATGGTGGCCTACCCTCTTCAAGGATTCTGATAAATTTGTGAAGAGGTGTACTGACTGTCAGAGGATGGGCACTTGTGGACAGCGTGATATGATGTCGATGCAGCCCATTCACTTCTGTGAGGTTTTTGACGCATGGGTCATCGATTTCATGGGTCCATTCCCTAATAGTCAGGGATTCGAGTACATTCTATTGGTTGTGGATTATGTTAGTCATTGGGTTGAGGCCATCCCCGCCCGAACCGCAGATGCTAGGACTGTATACCGATTTTTGAGGAAGAATGTCATTTCACAGTTCGGGTTTTATCTAGAGTTTTGATATCTGACGGGGGGTCTCATTTCTTCAACGATAAGGTAAAGTTCCTTGCTAGCAAGTTCATCATTGACCATCGAGTAGCTACACTGTATCATCCTCAGACAAATGGTCTTGTTGAAGTGTCGAATAGGGAGATCAAGACTATTTTGCAGAAGGTCATCCGCCCAGACCGAAAGGATTGGTCACAGCTTTTGGACTCGGTCTTGTGGGCATATCGAACGTCCTTCAAGACGCCTTTGAGTACATCTCCCTTTCACCTCGTTTATGGCAAGCCCTGCCATTTACCTGTTGAACTGAGACATAGGTCACTTTGGGCAGTCACAGATATACTTTTGGATCCAGTGAGTGTAGGAGATCAGAGGAGAGCAGAGTTGGCAGCCCCGGAGGATCTTCGAGATGCAACCTTTTCGAGAAGCCTACAGTATAAGGAGAGAGTGAAGGAGTGGCATGAATCTCATATCAGCCACAAATAGTTTGAGCCATGACAGAGAGTATGGTTGTTCGATGCTAGGCTTCATTTATTTCCAGGGAAGTTACAGAGCAAGTGGAAGGGAGCATACCCGGTCCGAAAGGTACATGACAACGGATGCATCGACATATCCGAGTTGTCATCTGAGTCTACCTTTCGTGTTAACGAGCAGCGGCTAAACCATATCTAGATCATGAGACGCTGGTCATTGACGTCGCCCCTATTCATTTTACGTGAGATGTGGTCTCTTGACTCACATCTATTGCATCTCACGCATGATTATCACTGTTCTCCCACCTTGTATAGATCCATATGTCCATATCACACTATTCTTCAGTCCAACACCGCATCTGCATCTTTGATTATGCTATACTTAGGGTGTACTATACCCTAAGTATGGGGGGTGTGAGACTTTTGATTTTCTTTTGATTCTTTTCTGCCTCTGTTTTGCTGCCTATACTTAGGGATATTTTACCCTAAGTATATGGGAGGTAGACCCTATACATTCTCCCACTCGGATTTCCCTTTGTGCACAACCTACTATACTTAGGATTACTTGATCCAAAGTATAGGGGGAAACCCCTGAGATTCTTCTTCCTTTCTATTCTTTCATTCGTCTTTGTAGTATAGTTTTCCTTTTCACTTCCCTATACTAAGCACGAGTTATATCTTCTTCATCACTCTTGATTCACTCTGAGGACATCGTTCGAGCTAAGTATAGGGGGTGTCGTATATATTTCATATATACTTTAGAGCGTGTTAATAAATAAAATGGCTAAAATCCTTAAAAATCCATAAAAATTAAAAAAAATTCTTGTACATAAAATTATTTATTGCACATACATAGCAATGTACAAAGTTATTTTTGTAAAAATGTTTGTAAAAATGTTTTGTGTGTAAATAGTTTGTAAATATGTTCATTATAAAAATTGTGTATATAAATGCAAAATTTTTGTAAAATGTTTGGAAAACAAAAAGTTTGCAAAAACCCTTGTGTAAATGTGTGTAAATATTTTTCAAAAACTTCTGCATTCATGCATACATCCATGTTTTCAAACATCGTTCAAAAAATTTGCTTACTTTCAAAAATTTTCAAAAAACATTTTTGTATATATTTGTACAGTTTTTCTGAATCATAGTTGACATTTAACCTAGCCTGGAATTAAATTGAAAAATGTATTTTGGTTAAGATCTTAATCCACCTAATTCTAAGAGGAACATTATAGGGCTTAGGGTTGAGACTTTTCAGGTCCATGGTGGCTTAATTCTTTGAGTCCACTAGGCTATGATCATATGCCATATTGATGAGCCTAAGTAGAACACTTAACAACACAAGCATGACTCTCACATGCAATGGCTTTACTTGGACCAGCACTTTACACCTAGCTCTCTACGGATGAGGTGGTGAGGAGGCAATCTTCTTTGACTTGGGGTAGCATATGAGGGTAGTACTTCTAGGCAGAACCTCTCTTCTTCTTATAGTGAAGGAAGTGCGTCTCAACTTGGTCTGATAGCAGTGAGGTCTAAAGACAAGAGTTGTGGGTTGCAATAATGCTTCAAAAGAGGGATAGTCTACTGGCTCAAGAGGAAAAACTCCTTATGTATATATGTTGCACCATGTAGATATGTTGTACATATGCACATCGAAAAAAAATTGCAAAAAGAAAATAACTCCAAAAAAGTGGTGGGTCTGATAGAAAATGAAATACCCATCGGAGTGTACATAGTCAAATAAATCAAAGCTTATGTTACCCATGCCCATCTCATGAAGCTTGCAGTAGGGAGACTTAACTACACTGGTTATGCTCCCAAGGATACATGGCTACACTTGCCATGGTCCATTCTCTTCTTTCCCCTCTTCTTGAGCCGGTTGAACTTGAACATAGAAGGGAATACCCCGCTCCTCGAGGAAAGAGTTGCCAGACTCGGGCATTAGAGTTACCTTGTTGAGGAGGATTGTCACTTTGCTATTTCTGAGGTGGAGAGCTACATATCACGTACACAGTACAAGAAAAGATTCATGGTCATCAGAGTTTGTGAATTCACCTTCTTCTTCTTTTTCTTTCTCTTTTTCACTTCTTTTTCAAATAAGTGTTTGCTAAGGGACTAGCAAAAGTAAAGTATATGGGGTAATGAATACTCATTCATAACTCTTTATTCTTTTATTTTAGCTAATTATCTTGGCAAAATACCATGTAGATAGCTGTAAATACAATAAATTACCATTAGGAAGGCTTTTATTAAATATCAATAATTAGCATGTATTTGTACAAAAATAAAAGAATAACGAATAAAAGAAAAAGAAGGAGATATTTAGAATAAATATCAGTGACCAAAACCCAAGGGAGGGCCAAGCATTGGCCTGACCGCCAAATAAAATAAGTAGAGAGAGATAGGGTCATTCAACCTTGTATATACTCCTTCTATTTGTACATATTTTATTTTTACAAAAATAAAAATAAAAATGTGTTTCTAATATCTTTTATATATTTCTACAAATAAAACAAAAATTAGAAAAATAAAATTAAAATAAAAAACAAAATAATTTCTCTCTCTTAACTTGTACATAGTACATGTATATATGTATCACACTTCTATTTATTTCACTCTTGTAAATAAAAAATAAAAATAAAATAAAAATTATTTTATACTCTAAAATTTATTTTTTTAATTAAATAAAATAGAAAATTGGGGTATTTGTACAAAAATAAGAAAATAAAAATATAAAATACATTGGTATTTTATATTTGTATATAATATAATATAATGTATATAGCATAATTTATTTTTCATAAAAATAAATAAAAATCACTAAAAAATAGGTTGAAAATAAATAAACATTTTTCATTTTGTAAATATTTTATAATAAAATCGTTTTCTATTTTTAATTTTATTTCCAAATCTTTTCTATTTTCTTTTTTCTGATTAGTCCAGGAGGGTTTGTTGACCCCGGTCAACTCCCCCTCCCGGACCGGTCTTCGCCTGGATCCGAGACGCGCCCCCTTTATCTGAATTCTCTCGATCGGATCTTAGCCTCTTCCGCCCCGATTTCTTCGCCCGCCTCTTCTTGGTGGATCTGCGACCCTCGCGGATCCCCAGGCAGTGGCGGATCTACCTCGGTTCGCATGCCCGTGCCCGTTCTTCCTCATCACCTGGGACTTGTTATAAAAGCTTTAATCCGTTCCCTAGCTCTGTAGCTCGCGCCGCATACCCTACTTTTGCCCTAGATAGCTTCCCCTTGGTCACAGCTTTCGGAAGCAACCTTTGGTTGTCGGAGTGAGGTGCTGCAACCGACGCTCGACGCACGTGTCCGGACTTCCTCCGCGTTCGAGCCTCCCCGCCTTCCACAGCGTGGTTGAGGCGAAGACCCCCATCGACCTCACCTCCTGGAGCTTAGGATCCTATTAGGATCATCAGGTACATCTCATTTCGATCCTAGTTCTATTTTATCTCGAATCTTTCATTTTTCCTCCGCCGGCTCCGACCCGACGGTCGGAGCTCCATCGATCACCCATCTCCGTTCCAATAGACTCCCCTGTCCACCGTCACCCTTTCTCCACAACCTTATCATCCAAATCTCGGCTGCACGAGCCGATATTAGGCTTAGGTTCCCTCCTGCGCATCGCCGGAACCTCCCCTCGCCGTTCCCCGACGCTTCCCTTAGTTTTTAATCAAATAACTTTGGCAGGAGCAAGCCTCCGAGCAGTAGCTTTACCCCACAGGTCGAGTCGCACGTGGTAGCACCCCATTTCGCCTCCATCTAACTTCGCCAGAGCCATCCCAGGTCACCACCACCTTCCCAGAGATCCGACTGGTGGATGCTCTATCCGAAACCGCTACCCGACGCGGAGGAGCGTCGCGAGTCGAGCCCCTCTCCCTGATCGATCATCAGATTCTCGGAGTGCCTCCACTTCTCTGGCGAACTTCTCCATGGAGGAGTTCATCCAGGACCCTTCTCCATCGTCAGATCATCACCAGACGCCAGTTTGCATCTGGACCATCCATCAACCGAGCCTGATAGGCTATTAGATCTGACATCTAACGGTCCCGTATGCCCCACGTTCGCCCCTTTGTCAGGACCGTAGGATTCGCTATGTGTCAGCGTCATCACCGCACGTCGCCAGCCACTCAGAGCCCGCCACCTGCCACCCCACGTGAGCCGCACGCCCAGCCAGGGTAATGATTAAGCCGAAAATCAGGTGGTCTTAAGTTCAGCACCAAGCGTGAACTCAGTCGGTGTGGTGACCACACTAAATCCGGACTAAAGTCAACAATTAACCCACAATAAAGATCAATAAATTAGAACTAATGTGGAGTTAAAATTTATTTTTAACTCTGCACAAATGGTGTATAGTGACAAGTATGCAGAGAGTTCGAACACAGGGAGCAAACAAGGTAGTTCAAGCAAGTGCTAAAGTGTGTGTGTGTGTGTGATGTGTCTACACTAAGCAAGCAAGCAAATAAATTTTGTGGGTTTTTAATTTTTTAATTTTTTTTTATTTTTTTTATTTAATTTTTAATTTTGTATTTTGATTTTTGATTTTCTGATTTTTATATTTTATATTTTATATTTTTTTATTTTCTTTTTCAATATTGGAAAGTAAAGGTAATATAATAAAAGGCAAGCTAGAGTATTTATAAAAATAGATAAAAATACTCAAAAATAAGCAAATAAAGTCTTTTTGGTCTTTTTTATACTGTTTTACTGTTTTTGTGATTTTTGGGTAATTTTTAGAATGTTTTTGGTATTTTTAATTATCAAAATAAAGCAAACAGTGAATAAAATGCAAGGCTGAAACTTAAAATGGAGAAATAAAATAGCAATCAGTAACAAATATTCTCCAAATTAATTTTCACTTAAAGATAATAAAACAAAGAAAAATCAGGAAAAGAAAACACTATTTTTGGATTTTTTATGAATTTTATAGATTTTTATGAAGGTTTTTAGAGTTTTGCAATTTTTAGGAGTTTGGTTTTATTTTTTTTAATGATTTTTGGCTGCGAGTTAAAACAAACTAAAAGACACAATATATATTTTTTTAGATTTTTCTGGAATGTTTTTATATTTTTTTGGTATTTTATAAGCTAGACAGTGCTGAAAATGGCTATTTTTGATTTTTTATAAATAATAAAATGCAATAATTACGAAAAATAAAAACATGGCGTTAATCTACTATGCAACAGGACTCTACTATGATTTTTGGAGAATTTTTTGGGTTTTATAGATGCATGCATAAAATACAAACAACAAAAAGAAAAATCATGCATGCAAGGGCATTTGTGTAATATGGCACAGTAGGAGGGTACGCTTGAAATTATCCTCGAGATATTATAACTAAACAAAAGTCTGCTGGACTGAAGACAAATATGCGGAATAGCAAGCCCTTAACCGCAAAATAGCCACGCGCACGTGCTCACGCACGTGCGCCTTGCTGGCAAGGGCCGGAATGTCAAAACAAAAAGCACAGGAGGCTTCCAGTAAATAGTACAGAATTATATAACGGCTGAAGAAAGATTATAAAGTAATAAACAATTAACAAAATTGCTGGGTTGGGCGCGCAAGATACCCAGCAAGGGGCCGATCGAACGGCGAGCTCGCCCCCACTTAAACACGTGTCGCGCCACTAGCGCACGATGCCCCTTCGATGCAGCGGCCTTGATTAAAAGATCTCAGCGGATGGACGGTTGATAGGGCCTCGCATCTGACGGATGTTGTAGCATCACCTGGAGGTCCTTGAAGATCGAACGGCAGCGGGGAGGTCAGGAAGAACAGCTCAAGAACTCGGAAGATCCGAGTTTCCAGCTGCTCGCCTGACCCAACCCGGCCCTCTGGAAGCGCGGAGAAGACACCCCAAGGCTCCTGCGGTGTTCCTCCAAATCCTGGGGGTGTCAAAACTCTCCGGAGGAGCCCGGAGCGGCCGCGCGAGCACGACGGAGCTGGGCTGCTCCGCGAACCTTGGCCGGCCGTCAAAAGCTCCCCCAGGTGCGGCGTTAGCTTCGAACACCTGCAGAGAAAAGGTGATAGGGTTGGGGGCAAAATACCCCAACCCCGTAGCGAGATGGTGAAAGATGGTGGGTGGCGGCGAAGAACTCGCCGGAGCGAGCTCCGACGAGGGCTGACGTAGATGATTTGTGGGATAGGAAGTCGGTAGGATGGCTGGGATCGATTTGTAAGGCTACTGAAAAGCTCAAAATGCAAAAAAAAACAAATAAAAAGCCGTACCTCGAGGGTTAGAAACCCAAGGTTGGACCTCAACGCCGGCGATCGGCGGAGATAGATGGAGACGCCCAAATCGACGCGCAAATCGCCGCCTCGCTGGCTGGAGGAGGTGCTGTCACCACCACCAGTCCGGAGCTCAAGCAAAGGGCCAAGAACGGGTCAAAAATGAGGTTCAAAGGGCAAATGGAGGAAAGGGGGCTATTTTGGAAGATGGTCAACGGGCGATCTTCGAGGACGCGTGGCTCGCAAATCGATGGTCAAAAGTCGAATCTAAGCCTTGGGCGAGCTAGGTGGATCAGAGGGCTTCAACTTTGCAGAAGAGACCGAGGCCAATCGGTGAAAGATTTGGCCTGGAAAAATCCGCAAAGTCCAAGAAAAATGCAGTCTGACAATAGCCAGACCTCGGTCAGAGAGTTGACCGAGGTCAACCAAGGAAGAGCTCTGGTTGGTCCACGTGGACCAACCATAAAAAAACCTTGGCAAAAATGTTTAGAAATTCAATAAAAAATAGAAAATGATTTATTTAAATTATGGTTATAAAATAAAAAACGTTTATTTTTTTATAAACTATTTTATTATGATTTTTAATTATTTTTATGAAGTATATTTTTACAAGTTTGCATTTATGCCCTTATAGGTATCTATATCTATGTATTTAAGTATTCTATTTTTATTTAGGTATTTTTAATATTATTATTTTTATTTATGATTTTATAAAATTAAAAAATACTTTTATAAACATAAATATATTTTTATTTTATTTTTCTGATATGTTTTGTATATTTAATAAAATACAAGTGTATTTTGTATAGGTATATATATAGGTAATGTACCTATGTATTGAATATATACAAGTATTTTTATTTGTATTTTAATTATGTTTTTATTCTGATTTTAATACACATAATTATTATAAGTAATATTTACAACATTATAAAAATATAAAATTATAAAAATAATAAATAAATAATAAATTGAATATTTTAATATGTACAAGTATACAATGAGGGTCCAAAACTCAACTTTTAAATCGTAGCTCCGCCAAATGCGAAACCACCGCCATTAAATAGCTTATTTTCTTCTATATACAATTAAAGGTGAGTACGCTGCATTTGGAGTTTTTATTTGTGAGATACGGGTCTGGGAAGTTGGGATTCTGGATTTTTATTCAGATCATAACTTTTTATCTGTACATTATTTTTCTGTGAAATCAATTTTGTATTTTTCTTTATAAAATTATCTACAACTTTCATGTACAAAGTTTCTTTATTTGATGTATAAAAGTGGAACCAAAAATAGGTCCCAAAATGAATAAAGAATGAATAGAATGTATAGGTATTTTATTGGTATTTCTGACCTTATCTCCCCCTACTTTATTCCTTGTCGACCTATTCATCAAGATGCCTAGGTCTCGGGGATTTTGGGTCATAAAATATTTACAATATTTTATTCTTTTTCTTTTCTTTATTTATTCTATAATTTTGGCCTTAATTACAGTGATTTATACACAAATATGATGCACATGCATGGATGCTAAGATGCTCTATTTAAGGGTATTTTCGGGCATTTGCTAGGGTTTTTGGTGCCAAAATGATAGAATAAAGATGATGAAATGTGGATTCATCAGGTAATTTGCTCCTTTTTCCCTACATTTATTTTAGTGATTTTTACCCGGCAGACCCTATAAACTTTACCAATTACCTTAACGACCTTTGAAACAACCTAATTCCCCCCTCAATCCCGTAAACTTGCCAACTCTTACCCCATGAACCCTCTGGGTAATCTGTTTGAATCCCGTAAGGGTTCTTGGGGTAATTTACAGGGTCGATGGGGTAATTACGTTGCGCAAAATGTCGTAGAGGTAATCGGCAAAGTTTATAAGGCATGCCAGGTAAAAATCCCTTTATTTTATGTTCATATTTAGTCTGTAAAATAAATATAGCACAGTGGACCATTTTGCATATTTGCACCTACAGTTTTATATATTTGCGTTTAAGTCCTCCTTGTATGGATGCACGTGCGTCGTCACATGTCTTTTTGTGACATTTGAATATCTTATCCTAATTTTAATGGATGTTATGGTTTGAATTTATTATTTTAATATTTACATCCATACCCCTGTGCGTGGTGTTTTGGACATGTGCTCGAATTAGTGGAAAAATTACAGTTGGCTCCCTAGGCTTTTGACGTGTGTTCTGATTTAGCCCCTGAGACTTATTTTCTTTGCGATTTAGTCCATGTGTGTTTTATGTTTTTGATTGATTGAAATAAATAAATATCAAATCTCGTTCAAAAATTGTGAACTTTGGATACATGGCTTCTCCCACAGTGTAAAAATTTCCGCGAATTTTTGGGCTTGTTTTGTTTACGTTTGATATTTTTAAAATTCAAAACCTAGAATTTGCTTATGTCCAGTTTCAAAAATCAACTAAAAATATTAAAATTCTCTAAAAATCCAAAAAAATGATGTGTTTTTGCTTCTATACAAGTTTCATTGAATTTGGATTTATAAAAACCCTAAAACTTGAAAAACACTAGAAAACTTAGAAAAAACATTAAAAATTTTTAAAAAAATAAAAAAATGCAATTTCAATTTCTTTAGTTATATTTTTATTTTTAGTTTATAATAAAATTGTTGCTTGAATTTTATAGCTATTTAAGCATTTTTAAATAGCCTTTAGATTCTGGTTGCACATTGTCTTTGATTTTTACCCTTGTTTCATTTTTAGAAAATTAACTAAAAATTAGAAAAATCTCAGAAAAATATCAAAAACACTTGAATATTTATGAAAACCAAAAATATTTTATTTTAATTTTATGACCATTTTTGATGTGTTAAATAACTGTTGGTTTGCGAATTTGTGAGTGCTTTTATATTTCTCCTTATATTAAACATTATAAAAAAAATGGAAAACCAAAAATCCACCAAAAATAGCTTGTTTCTTTTATTTTTGATCCACGACTACTTCGTAGGATTTTTCCAAACCGTGCTCCTTGTGTTTGACCCTGGTAGCTATACTAGGTAAAATAAAATAGTGAGACCACTATTTGCACGATTTGTTGATTTTTATACTTGGTGGTCTTGATTTTCTTGATTGAGTCCGGCCCAAAGGGTTGAGGTCGCAATGACCATTGATACCTTCTTTCCTTAGTCGCTCGGTCGCTCATCAGAGACCTACAATGAGAAATGAGAGCTCGAGTGTCGGCTCGGCTAGCGTTACACACAAAAGAATATATGAGGTGTATGGGTTCTCCTACAAAAATAGGGAGAAGGAGAAGGTCTCTAGCCAACGTGTGTGGCTGGAGTTGGTTGAGCTTGCGTGAAGGGAGTACGGAGAAGTGGATGAAGGAGACGTGAAATGATTAGCCGCGACAAAGGAGGATGGAGCAAATGGTGATGGTGAGTCTTACACTAAAACTATTAAAATCAAGAACTAATTAAAACTAAATTACCTCGACACTAGAATAAGAAAAACACATCAAGTAGATGAAGTCTCCAGGGATGACACACGCTCCAACAAGCACGATTAGTCTTGGCATCGATTCCAACGGTAAAGAGGCTTGGCGGAGACAAATTCCGTGGTACAAGGGAGCGATAAACCCAAGGGATCGCACCAATGGAAATGAGATCTCGCCATGGTTCACACCTATAACCTCTTTGTCACAAAGGAAATGGGTAGCTAGAGAAAACTTGCAACTATGGTGGATGAATTCAAAAATGGGGCTTGAAGCTCTTCTAATTGTGGTGGGGAAGATGGAAGAGACGATGGCCATTGGAGGAGTTCTCCACCGATAGGAGTGAGCTAATGATGAATCCGTGATTCATCGCCTTTATTCTTTCATTTTAGCTAAAATACTTGGTAAAATACATGTAAATAATCACCAATTCTATCAAATTATCATTTTAACCATAATTATAATACTATATATTTAACACTTTTTATATCCAAACTAAAATAATAAAGAGAAAAAAAGTAAAATAAAAGAAAAGAAGGTTGTAGATATAAAATATATACAATCTAATCCTAACCTCAAGACAATATCAATATTGACTTGTCGACAAAATAAATAAGTAGGGGGAGATAAGGATCTTAAATTATAAAAATACCCAGAAAATCAAGACCAAAAATATAAATTACCCATTTTTCACAATGTAAATATTTCACCTATTTTATTCATCACTTATATCATTCGAAACTAAAATACTTCTTTTATAAAAGTTGTTCATAAAAATAATTATTATTTTAAAAAATATCAGAAAAATATTTCATCACAAAAATAAAATATCATAATGGGCCGAAAAAGTTGCAAACACCGACTTCCGAGGTTCATAACTATTTATAGAAAACTCCAAATGGACCAACTCACTTTTAAAATACGTTTCATACTTAATACTATTTATTAAAAATATCAAAAAAATAATAGAATAAAAACCGTGAGTTTTAACGTTTTGACCTGTTGTATACTTCTACTACATGTAGAAACGTCCTAGATTTTTAATTAATTAATCGTAAAAATCGATCTCTATTTATTTGTAATGGTAATTCAGAAATATACAAGTCCTCACTATTTTCGTAGTTTGTATATTTATGTAATAAAAGATCATATCTACAGTTTCTTTTAAATTTTTTTGACCACCCATCAATAAGTTTGCTCTGTAATACTTTGGTTTTACATAAGAAATTAATGGATCTTTAAACCTGATTAACTTAATTTCTTTTCCAAAAATCTTCTAAAAATGTATAGAAAATATAAAAATAAAATTAAGATGAAATACCAATAAAACATGAAGCCTCGAAGCTGCTACCTAAATTTTCCGAACCTCTTAACATGGTCGTATGAACTCCGAATAGGGCAAACTCAATATTAAATTTTCATATTATTCAATTATCTACAAAATGACACTGGTTTTGCTAAAATCGTAGTTAATATGCAAAATGTGGTTTTTTTATTTATTTGTACAATATACCGTAATTTATATTATTATTATTATAAATTTATTTAATTAATTTATTTATTCAATTTATTCATTTATTTTTGTTTATTTTATTTAATATATTTTTTATTATTAATTATTTATTAATTTAAGTAATTATATAATTATATACTTAATTGTATACTTAATTATTTATTTCATTACTTAATTATCCTTTTAATTACTTAACTAACTACATAATTATATTTTAAAATTACTTAATTGTTAATCTAACCAATTATTACTTAATAATTTAAATTAATTGATTTTATTAATTTTATCTCTCTTTTCTCTCTCTCTCCTCTCTGTCTTCCCTCTCACTTACTTTACCACTTTCTTTCTTCATCCTCCCATCACCCTCTTCCTTCAACCCATCTCCTCCGCCTATCGACCAACCGTCACCAACCGCTCGTCAACCGTTCCAATGATCGACCGTTCTTCCAACCATCGCGGAGTCGCCACCGCCGGCGGTGACCGCATCCCTCTTCTCATATATATATATATATATATATATATATATATATATATAGAGAGAGAGAGAGAGAGAGAGAGAGAGGAGTGATCCTATGAGAGCCAAAATTTGTGAGAGCATGAGAGGGATGATTCTGGACCACATGATTCACCCAGGAGAGAGAAGACCAGGAGAGAGAAAACAGAATCATGTGGTCCAGAATAATTCTTCTCATGCTCTCACAACTTTTTGCTCTCATAGGATCACTCCTCTCTCTCTCTCTCTCTATATATATATATATATACACACACACACACACCCCTAGACCTCCGCCGAAGCTCAGAATCCGCCATTATCTTCTTTTCTCCCTGGAGATCTGGCTAGAGTTAGGTGACAGCGACTTCGTCCGTAGAGCGGGTGAGGAGAGCAAGGTGCGGCGCGATCGTCTACCACTGGCATCGAGGAACTCTTCCGTTGTGCGCCACCCTCTACGACCGTCGCCGATACATCGAGGCAATCACACCAGGAGGACCGTACCTCCGTCCCAGGTTCTTACTTTGATTGTATTTCCAGGTTAGAGCATTAACCCGAATATCCTTCTTCTCTTACTTTGTCTTCTCTTATCATCTAAATCTTTTCGATCCACTTCCCATTGTCTCGATTTTCTCTCTGTTTTTTTTCTACTTTTCGATCACGCACATCCCTTCATCTTCGATTTCCCCAATCTTTTCCCATCCATCCCTTTCGATTTCACTTAAAACCATCATCGAATCCATCATCACACCTGGATCCATACACTTATGTTCTAGCCTATGCAATCTGTCACCTCTGGTCACGTACGGTGGCCAGAGATCCTTGGTTCCTTCCACCATCGTCCCTGGAACCAACCCATTCATCTAATACTTTTTTTGAGCTGAGGCATCTAGCTTCGACCTACTTGAATCGCTTTGCAGTACATCGGCATATTAAGGAACATCAATCGCATCTGGATTCCATCAATTGCATTTGAATCCGAAGTGCAAAGGAGTCTCGGGCACTGCGAGTACCTGTCGGTCTGAGACGAAGCCTTCGCTGAAGAGCGAGTAGGAGCACCATCCTCGCATGATTAGTTCGGCATCATTGACATTAGAATCTGAACGAGAGCTCATTACCTCGTTGAATCACTTGGAGACGAAGGACTCCAACTCTTCACCACCATCGCATCCTTCGATTTAAAAAATAAAAAAAATTAACTCGCACTTCAGCCGCATTCGATCAGCATCATCAAGTTTTCGTTTGATATCGAGCAGACATCTCTTGCAATACAACGACCACCACTATATCAACACTGAGATGTTTCGTCAGAGAGCAGCTCAGATAGTCGATCGGGAAAACAAGTTGTTGCCTCGAGCCATCAGAGCAGTTCTGCCACGCATGAAGAATGCCGCTGTCATTCGTTCCTAATTTGGGAAAAAACGGAACAACGCCTCCAGATTGATCCATGTCCCTTGGATCAGATCTAATCTAAAGGACGGCAATAAGCCATGTGTTAGTCACACAATAATCTCGCCCACCCACCGCTCAAGCGAGGCACGTGCGCCTCACCAATTTTTTGATTTTTTGCATCAGACCCCCCGAGGTCCTTGGTAGAAGACATCACGTGGAGCACATACGGTTTCTGATCTTTTTGTGTGCCTACCCCTGGTATTTCTGGATATTTCAAACAGGTCCAGAAGGCTAAAGACATCACGTGGATATCATGTTTTTACTAGAATAATTGCAAGCCTCCAACTTTTGCAGTTTTACACGTATACCCTATCAGTATATACATTATTCTATACTCCTTAATACACAATAAAAAAATACAAAATATAAAAATATAATAAAAGTATGTACAATTACATATTAATACATATTAAAAACACATAAAAATATAAAACTACTTCTAAAAATCACACAAAAATTACCCTTAGTATATTTTATTATGTTTTACGTAATAAATCAAAAAATAAAAAAACTAGGGATATTTACCCGACAGATCCTGTAATCTTTTGCAATTACCGCTACGACCTTTGAAATATCGATATTCCTCCCTCGACCCCATAAACTTGCTCCGTCTTACCCCACAGACCTTGCCGTTAAATTGACACATCTTGAACTAACTTGAGTGAGTTAAAACCGAGTTAATCGAACCATACAAAATCTAACGGTTGAAATTTTTTCTTCTCTTCCTATTTCATGTCTTCGTCATCTTCACTTCCCTTTCCAATCCGCTGAGGACATCAACGGAATCTTAGGCACGCCAGGCATGCAGCAGTATGGTTGAGAGAGGCGACCTGGGCTGGAGCTAGGGAGGCTTTCGAGCAGGGCTTCGATGGGGGGGGGGGGGTTGAGCATGGCGACGGCAGGGGGGCCTCAGCCGGGGGGGTGGGGGGGGGGCTTTGAGCATGGAGACGGCAGGGGGTTTGGAGGGGGGGGGGGGGGGTTTGAGCATGGCGACGGCAGGGGGGTCTCAGCCGGGGGGGGCTTTGAGCATGGAGACGGCAGGGGGTTTGGGGGGGGGGGGGGGGCGGGGGGGTTGTCTTCGAGCGGCCGGGCGGAGGGGGGGCTTTGAGCATGGCGGTGGCGAGGGGTCTTGAAGCAGGCGGCGGCGGGGGGGGGTCCTGCGGGGCTGGGGTGGTCTTCCAGCTTTGAGCATGGCGACGGCAGGGGGGTCTCGGCCGGGGGGGGCTTTGAGCATGGCGACGGCAGGGGGTTTGGCGGGGGCGAGGGGGGGAGGGGGGGGGGGGGGGTTCGACCACGGCAGCGGCGGGGGATTGGGGGGAGTCTTAGATCAGGGCGACAGGGGTGACCTCGAGCGGGGCGCGGAGGGGATGCTTTGAGCATGCGGTGGCGGGAGGTTGGGGTCTTCGAGCAGGCGGCTTGGGGGGTCCTGCGGGGCTGGGGTGGTCTTCGAGCTTCCAGGCGGGGCGCCGGCGGCGGGGGGCGGGGCTTCGACCATGGCGTTGGCAGGGGGTTGGGGGTCTTCGGCAGGGGGCAGGGGGGTCCTCGACCGGGGCTTGGGTGGTCTTCGAGCTGCCAGGCAGGGGGCCGGCGGGGGAGGGGGGGAGGTCTTCGTGCGGGGGGACGGGAAGGGGGTGGCGGTTCGATCGGGTGGGGGGTTCCGAGCACGCTGCCTGGAGACGTGATCGGGAGGCCCAGTGGACCTGTCCTGGCAGGATGTTGCGCTGCCTGGAGACGTGATCGGGAGGGCGGTGAAGGTGGGGCTATGACCGGCGGCAGCTGAGCAGGGGAAGGTCCGTGTGTGTGGGGTGGGGGAGCTTCGCAGGTGGTCGAGGGTGCGGCTTTGAGCAGGAGAGGCAACGGGGGGTCGCCCGCGAGGGGTGCGGGAGGAGCTTCGACCGACGGCCGGGGAGGTCCGACCTAGAGGGGGGCGGGGGGCTTCGGGCTGGAATTGTTCAACTGGAGGTGGAGGGTGGGAGGGAATGGCACTTGCCGTAAATTTGATAAATAAAATGGGTATCATGTAAAGAAGATAACGGAATCTGGTCACTTTTAATGGGGGCAAATGGATGGGAGTTAACCACATGGTCTGTGGGATAAGGGTTAGCAAGTTTACGGGGTCAAGAGAGAAATTAGGATGTTTCAGAGGTCATAGCGGTAATTGCAAAAGATTACAGGGTCTGTCGGGTAAATATCCCTAAATTTAAAAGGCTTTCACAACAAGTAGCTTTTCATGCACCAGTAAAACTGCAATCCAGAGCTCTACATTGAACAAAATGCCTTCAAGTACATACGTGCACATTGGTGAGGAGAGATTGCAATTTATATTTATACCTATAATCTAAAGTGGAGATCTCTGTCGCCTTACTCTAGATCTTAAGCTGCTCCCTGTTCTCAGGAAAGAGAATGGAACCAAGTTCTTCTTCGGCACCGTCCAATCTTCGATATATCGACGATGCGGCTTACTTGAATGGTGCTAGGAATCGCTGCACAAATGATGTCCGACTAAGCCTGATCCAAGTTCTCCCTCGGCCAGATCCGCCTCCATGTGGATATCTCGTCTTCACTAGTAAGTTTTCTGATTCCTCCATAAAAACCGTCGGTTTCGTTCCCTTCTTCCCTGTGATCTTTGCGGCTTATATCTGCTCGTCTCCACCGTGAACCGGCTGCGTAATGGTTGAACTCCAACGCGACGGTATCTGATGGCATAATCACATTAGTTATTCAGGAAGAGATCACACACAATGAAGTTCGATGCTACAAATGAACAACTTCAAAAACATGGGAAAGAAACAGTCGTTTAACTTTAACTTACCGTTCCTATGACACCGGCAATGAAGTTCGCTCCCATCGCAAGATTCCAGATGACCCACAACTCCATACCACCATCCTACAAAAGCAAAGAAATTTCTGAGAAACTGAATATATTTTTGCGCATTTTCTCGATTTTTCAGAGCAAGATGATCCAATGAAGCTTACCATAAGGAAATTCTTTGTTTCTCCTCCACTGAATCTCTATGTGATCTCCAGGGCGTAAATCATTCAAAACAGTCAGAGACGTGCAATTCGTGCGGAGAAGTGTCAACAGGAGGTGCTCTGATCCTATCCCATGGGATCGCATCCTCGTAAACTATGGCGCGTTTCCCGTGTGGTGGGTATCTGCAGATTTATCAACAGGTTGTGAAATTTGATGAACAACAGAACATACAACATTGTACAGTATGAAGATCGAAGAACAAGAGAGAAGTAAAACGAACCTTGCTCGGAAGGTGTCGGTGTGCCAGTCGTAGCTAAGTTCAGCATCATAACAAGACAGCATAAACCCGCTGTGCCCGTTCTGTCGAAAAAGTTACACAAATCAGCGATGGAACGATTACTCGAATCTGTCGAAAAAAAGCTTATGATTTGCAACGAATGCTGCATGATCAGATGCTTTGAACAGAAAGTTATGAAGGACTTTTTAAAGATGAGAAAAACAGAATGTTAAACAATGGAAGTCGATACCAAATTGGTAATTATATTAGTTCCTTTTAGTTGCAATAAATGCAAAGATGAAATTGTCCTTGTAGGTACATTCATAAATTCTAAAAGAAACCAACTGCAGTCAATCATAACTGAAAGTTTCAAGAGTACCTCACGGTTGTAGACTTGAGCAGGCAACCAGAACTTGCCACTCTCCAAAGCCAAGTACCATGACATGGCTGAATTGGCAGGCAGTGAGCTCGTCGTCCTGAGGCGAGTGTCGAATTTCGATCTCATCCAGGAGAGAGGCCAAGTGCGCGATAGCGGCCCCATCAGCCATTTCATCCTTCTATCATTCAAAGCCTCCTCCTTAGCAGCAGCGAAGCACTGCCACTTCATATATGCAGCCTCTCCAATAACGTCACCCCATTTCTCCCTCAGGTGCCTCCCCCACAGATGGTCACTCCTGCACCGGTCCTTCAACGTGCTACACACCCTCGACATGTTGCATAGCCCCACCGGAGGAAAGCCGCTCCAGGATCGAATCCAGCACCAATTCTGGTAGATCGAGAACCGACATCGCCTCCTCCACTTCTTCCGATCTTTTCACTGTCTTCCTTCTGCGAAACATGTCGGGCATCGATCGATACATGCCCGTCAGCATAAGCCTGACGGCTCTTAAGTAGCGCAAGAACACCAAGACCAACCTCGTCTCCACAGACTTGGAGAAGAGGAGGACCAAGGAGGCGAAAGATAGCACCAAGATGAACATCGGGATCGGCAAATCGATGCGAACCGATGCAAGAAACTGCGATGGCTGACGAAGATTCCGACAAGATCGGAATCTGTCCTCAGCCGGTCACGTAAGGGGATCCCAAGAACTCCACCAGTTGATTAACTTCTAATCAATGCATCAACTGACAGATCTTCCCTTCCTCTCTCTCTCTCCACAAAGAAGGGAGAGGAGAAAGGGAGGCAACAGCAAGATCCTCTTCCCGAATCCAAGCGCTTTAATAAGGCGACGAGCAATGTTCTTCCTCCTTAATTGGAACTGCCGAGAATAGATGATCCAACCAATTCGATCCACCGGTTATTGTAAAACACCAGATGGGATGAGATGCTTAATATAGGAGGAGATCATGGTGGTCCGTCGACTGCTGATCAACGTTGTTAACGTGGATCTGATTAATATGGTGATATAGCCATTGGCCATGGGATGGGTATGTTGTACGGCCGTTTGTCGGCAGTTTTCCAATAATTGTGGTCTTATCTTCTTATCTATTTCGATTAATCTTGAAATCAAGTCGAATTCTGAACATGGTTTACAATGTTGCTTTAGTTTTCAAATATTCATTTTAAATATTGAATAAGTGTGAAAAAAGAAATCGCGAATATGGAAAAACGCATGAAGTAAAAACGTATTTAATCTATTTTCAATAGTTACCGTAGTGTATTTTATTCCGATAGTTTCTAGAAGAAATGTAACGGATTTTTTTTGACAAACTGGACAGATTAGATTGGACAGTTAGATACAAATATGCAACAAAAGCAAAAATGAGAAAGATAACAATAGGGTTTCATCACTTGTATGTGTTTGGAACTGTCCTCTTTATTTGGGGAAATCAATTATATAAAATGCTAGCCCATAAATATAATTGTTTTATGAAGGGAAAATTGGATTAAATGTTGGGAAAAAAGAATTAAAAGAGTTATTGACATAACACCGCTTAAAAACATAATTTTATGAGTTTTTTATCTGTTGTGTCCCTATGAGATATTGCAATTTTAGTTATGCCCCTCCCATTTTAGGATATCAATTGTTCCCCCAAACTTCTTGCATTTCTATCACTTGTGCCCCTCAAGTTAGTTGTCTTTCACTTCCAATGAAAATGGACGCTAACTTTGGGATATAACGAGAATTAAATTAAAAATAAAAGCTGAAAAGGCCATTTTCTCATCTTTTCTTCCTCCATCCTCATCCTCTTCCTCTTCTTCTCCTCTTTCTCCTCCTGCTCCTCTACCGCCTCCTCCCCCGCCCCAGGTGTGTCCTCCTTCCAGAGCTCCTTCCCCTTCCCTCGCGTCGCCTCCTCCGCCCCGAGCTCCTTCCCTCGCCCTCGCACCGCCTCCTCTCCACCTGCCCCCGCGACCCCGCGCCTCCCCTTCCCCCCACCCCTGCCCTCAGGCTAACCCCCCCTGCCCCAAGCTTCTTCCCCTGCCACCCCCCCCCCTCCCCCAGGTCGCCCCCTGCCCCGAGCTTCTCCCCTACCCCCGTCGCCTCCTGCGGATCCCCCTCCCTGCCTCCTCCCCTGCCCCCAAGTCGCCCATGTCCCCGCCGCCTCCGCGCCTCCCCCTGCCCTGCCTCCTCCCCCGCCCCCAGGTCGCCCCCGCCTCGCCGCCCCGCCTCCTCCCCCTTTTCGTCCTCTCCCTCCCTGCTTCTCCCTTCTCCTCCCCACCACCTCTTCCGCCCCCAGCCTCCTCCTCCACGTCCCTGCTTCCTCCGCCTTCCTTCCCACCACCTCTTCCACCCCCTGTCCTTGCATCCTCCGCCTCCTCCCCACCATCTCCTTTGCCCCCAGCCTCCTCCCCTTGCCCGTCCTCCCCATGTTTCTTCCTCCTCCTCCCCACCACGCTCCTCCGCCCCATCCTCCTTGTCCTCCTCCCCCCACCCTATCCGCCCCTTCCCTTCTTCCTCCTCCTCCATTGGCCGACACTGTCCTCCCTCCCATCCTTCTCCTCCACTGGTCAATACCCTCCTCCCTACCATGGCGTCCGCACAACCCTTCCGAGTTAGTTCGGCTCTACCGCGCACATAAGCAGCGACCTCCTCGTACATTATCCTCATCCTTGTCATCATCAGTGTCCTTGAGCTTGACCTTCATGACGCCATCACCGTCGATGGGAATGTCACTACTTGATGAATTAGTGCAGATCCATCAACATGGAGCTGTGGGCTTTTTTTCAAATATACCCCTCTAACAACACCATGGTTTGATTAAACCATGGTTAAGTTCAACTTATTGATGATCAGAGTAACAGAGAGGCACAACCGATAGAACAGTAAGAAGTTCGGGGCACAACTGATATTCCCAAAAAAGAGAGGGACATAACAAATATTACAATATCTCGGAGGGGCACAACTGATGAAACTAATTTTTTTATTGTACACAAGGCGAAGTTGGTGCCATGCCCAGTACAATGTTGTTGTTTTTGTTGTTAAGGATAACCCATCACTATGAAAATTGCGGAGAGGTAGGTGATAACCGAGATTTTACCAAAGTCTTGTCAATCCAAAAAACAAGGCGGTTCAAAAGTCGTCAAAGCGACCTCAGACGAAATCCCAATTAATCAACAATTAACCCACAAATAAACCAAATAATGAATAACACAAAATGTAAGTCAAAATTTATTATTCTCTACAACTAAATTCATAGCAAGTAAGCATATAGAGATCGACCACAAATAGCAAAATCGGTAGCTTACCATTATTATTAATCAGAGTGTATTATGTATAATCATGTGCTTCATTTTATATTTTTGTGTGTATTTAATTATATAGATATATATTGGACATTTTTATATACTTTTTTTGGTTTTTCATTTTATAGTTTTGTATTTTCTTTTTAAATTTTATATATTTTATATTTTTTTTCTTTTTAATAGTTGATAGAATATATAAGGCTATATATGCCATAATAGATAATATAGATATAAATATAATTAAAAATAACTAAAAAGTTACAGAATTAATATTTTCTAGGTTTCAAATAATTTTTTTATATTTGTGATTTTTCTGGTATTTTGTTCACACCCTATAAGCGTTTTAAAATGCCTCTATGACCTTTTGCACAATGTAATTACTCCATCGACCCTGTAAATTACCCCTAAAACCCCTACGGGCTTAAAACATACTACCCTGAGGGTTCATGGGGTAAGAGTTGGCAAGTTTACGGGGTTGAGGGAGGAATTAGGTTGTTTCAAAGGTCGTGGAGGTGATTGGCAAAGTTTATAGGGTCTGCCGGGTAAAAATCCCTAATTTTTATGGAATTTTAAAATAAAAAAGATACCAATTCAAGGATTAAATAATAGGTCGAGATTAAAATGAAGATTAAAAATAGCAAAATAAGTTCAAAACTTTTCAAATCAATTTTAGTAGGTAGATAATAATATCCATAAAATTCATAAATAGAAAAACATATTTTTAGAATTTTTAGTGATTTTTAATATTTTTTCTTGGATTTTGGAGCTCTTTGATTTTTAGTATTTTTCTATTTTTAGGGATTTTTTGTCTGGAAATAATAAATACTAAAATACACAATATATATTTTTTGGATAATTTTTCAAACTATTTTCTATTTTTTAGGTATTTTATAAGTTAGAGAGGGACAAAAATGTGCTCATTTCATTTTTAATAAATAGTAAAAGGTCCAAAATTGTAAAATAAAAATATGACATGAAAATCAAGCAAAGTGGAAAGTCAAAGTGGGGCCAAGGACCATCGGAGCTCGTCGGCGAGGTCGAGGGGACCTAGAGGTGCTAGGTACCTCCGGCGGGGCTCCAGGAACTCTTGAGCCGCGTCATGGAAGTCCAATCCTACACAAAAAGAATGCAAGTCTGAGGGCAAAATGCCTCGGCCGGTCACGGGGGGATAGAAGCAAAGGAGGTGGTTGCCAGATCCGTTCGCTGGGGCGGGGCTCCGGCAAACTTCGAAGGATGGAATCTACGACTATTTACGTGGTTAGAAGGAGAAATTGATGATGGAATTAATCCTAGAGACTGCGCTAACCTAGAAAATGCAAGAAAAATGAAGTAAAAAGCATTACCTCACCCGCGGAACCAGGAGGTGAAACCTCAACGTCGGAGCGGTGGAGGAGGCTGGGAACAGCCATCGTGCAGCCTTTCTCGCAACAAAAGGGCGTGGCGAAGCTCACAATCATCGAGGTCTAGGCCAGGATCACAAGAGAAGGAGGAAGAACCATGCTTAGGGGAACCGAGGTTAAAAATGCGGGTGGAGGCTTTTTGTACATGGTGACCGAGACGAAGGGAAGATCGAGGTGTATCAGATGCTGAGATGATCCAATGCCCAAGGTGACGTCCCGACGTGAATCATCGAAGATCTAGGAGAAAAAAGTCTGAAGGCCTCACCTCGAAATAGTGCAAGGAGCGATCCCCAAAAATTCAAGAAACAAGGCGAAAAACGAGGTTGTCAGAGGGACTGCAGGCGGGTCCGAGAGTTGATCCGCGATCACGGGCGGAGTGAGCTGGTTGGTCCACGTGGACCAACTAGAAAAAACTCTGCCCAAAATTATTCAAAAATTCAATTAAAATAATAAATTAATTTATTAATTTTAAGTTATAAAAAAATATTTATTATTTTTTAAAGATTTTAATATGATTTTTATTTTTTAGGGCTTTATAATTTAGAGTTACTTTTTTGGGGTACATTATAGTATATTTATCTATGTTTTATATCTTTTATTTTTTAGATTTTTATTTTATTACTTTAGTTTATTAATTTATAAATTATAACTTATTTTTATATACCTAAATATATTTTTATTATATTTTTCGTATATATTATATATACTTAAATAAATAGATGTATTAATTGTATAGGTTAAATATAGGTATTTTACTTATGTATTTTAAACTTTATTTTATTTTGGTGTTTTCTTTAATGTTTTATTCCTATTTTAATATGGACTATATATTATAAAGAATATTTACAAAATTATAAAAATATAAAATTATAAAATAATAAAGAATAGATAAAATGAATATTTTAGTCGGCAAACTATACAATAGGGTCCAAAACCTAACTTTCATACCTTACCTCCAAAAAATATGAAATCAACTTATAGATTATTAAAAATTATATACAATCAAAGGTAATTTGATATATTTTGAGTTTTTATTTGAGAGATATGGGTTTGGAAAGTTGGGATTTTGGATTTTTATTCTAAGTATGACTTTTTCTCTATATATTATTTTTGTATGAAATCAATTTTGTATTTTTTTCTATTTTTTATTATATACAACTTTCATGTTCAAAGTTTCTTTATTTGAAGTATAAAAAGTGGAAATAAAAATAGGTCCCAAAATGAATAAATAAAAAGGGAATTTTATCGTATTTTGGATCCCTTGACTCCTCTTACTTTTTTCTATATCGACCTAGTCATCGAGATGCCTAAGTCTTGAGGTTTCGGGTCATAAAATATTTTAAATATTTTATACTTTTCTTTCTTTTCTTTATTATATAATTTTAGCATTAAAAACAATATTTTATACACATTTTGTACAATAATGCATGAATGCTAAATGCATGAATTAAAGGTATTTACACGCATTTTCCAGGGTTTTTAAGGTCAAAATGATAGAATAAATGTGATGAAATGCAGATTCATCACCAACCTATCTTGTCTCTAACCCTCATCCAACCATCATTTTTGGCCCCATCATCCTTGTATAGAGGTTTCGATCTCATCTTTTGGCAGTGAAAATATTGTAGTATTCCACTATCTATCTAAGATAAATTAGTTTTGTTTGCATGATTATTATTCTAGATAATTTATAAACTAAACAACCACGAAAAGTATAGAATAGAGTTAGAAAATCACTAAAAGTTATATTTTGCTCTGGACCCAATGTCTTATATCTTCCTTACCCTGGAGTACAAGCCCCCTAAAATATCTTTCCACAAATTCCATGTTTTCAACCTAAAAATCCAAAATTCTTAAAAATTGATTTTTTTTTTTACAAAATTTCGAAAAACCCATATATCTACTCTATATCTCACATATATATCTGAATAAAATCCCCTATACTTTTAACCATCATTTTTACTCATTCCAATTTCTGTCATCTATATATATTTATCTAAATCTGTATAAAACTAACTAAAATTTTAAACACACGAAAATATTTTCAAGAGTATTTTTCAAATATAAAAATACAAAAAATTATCTCACATCTAATTAATATTTGTAGTCTTTTGAAAAATCAAAACCCCAAAAACATATAGATTCAATAATCTTTATAAAATTTTAAAAAGAAATTTCAAATAATTTAAAATCATAAATACTAAGCAAAAATATAAAAACAGAAAAGAAAATAAAAAATAACTGATAAAAACATTAAAGCTTGGATATTAATATACCTATATAAATAAAAAACATGGAAATAACAAAAAGAGATACCATATTATAAGGTCAGGCTTTTAGAAAATCATCTTACAATGGAAAATGATTCAAGCTTAGTATTTGTCACATTTTAAAGACAGGGTCTTAGATTGGGAATCAACGTAGAGAGACCTCTAATCTGTAATTTATCTTTTGATCGATTTTAATCTTGATAATTGATGAATCCCCATTCATCACTCTTTATTCTTTTATTTTAGCTAAAAACCTTTTGCAAAAGACCATGTATATATTTGTAAATAGAATAATTTATCAAAGAGCATGCATTGTGTAAATAATAATAATTAGCATATTTTTGTGCAAAAAGAAAAGAATAAAGAAATAAAGAAAAAGAGGGAAATATTTAGAATAAATATTGAGTGACCTGAACCCAAGGAAAGGCTCCACAAGGGCCTGACCGCAAAATAAAATAAGTAGAGAGAGATAGGGTGACTCAACATGGTGTAAATACCCCTCTATGTGTAAATATTTTATTTTCTAAAAATAAAAATATTTATGTGATCCCCAAATTTTGTATATATTTATAAAAATAAAAATAAAATAAAAATGAGAAAAATAAAAGAAAAATAAAAATAAATAAATTCTCTTTCATCGTTGTAGATATACCATGTATATAAAATAAAAGACCTAATTATTTCACCCTTGTAAATACTTAATAAAATCCAATAAAAATCTTTTTATATTCCATATTTTATGATGTAAATAAATAAAATATAAAATTGGAGTAAATGTACATAAATAAAACAATAAAAATAAAATTCAAAAATACATAGGTATACATACCTGTATATAATAATAATATAATGTAAATATGTAATTTATTTTTAAAAAAATAAATAAAAATCACTAAAAAATACTTTGAAAATAAATAAATATTTTCATTTTGTAAATCTTTTGAAATAAGGTCATTTTCTATTTTATTTTGATTTTCCAAAATATTTTCCAATGCCTTTTTCTCATTGGTCCACGGGGGATTGTTGACCCCCGGTCAACTCTCCCCCCAGGACCACTTCCAGGCGGATCTGCACGTTTTACCCGATTTCTCCCATTTATCGCTCCTTGATCCGCCAACCATTCCCTTAAACTCCGAGCCCCGATTATCCGAGATACATCCCTAATCCACGCCCGGGGATCTTCCTAGGGATCCATGCACCAAAATTCCATGCTCGACTCCATCTTTGCCGGATCCCTACCACTATATAGTCTCATCTTCCTCCGCCATTTGAGGCACCTTTGGCTCCCGTCTTCGACTCCCAGGACCTCCACCGTGTTCCTGAGTGACAACGAGTGAGTGCGAGTGTTGCAGTGAGGATTTGGAGGTGCGTAGCCTAGGTCCGGTGACCATCGTTGTCGAGCCCCGCCGCCAGCGTAGCCCGAGCCTCTGGAGGCGACGCTCCATCGAGGCAAAGACCACCGGAGAACCAGCATCTCCTCCACGGTCGACTCCGACCATCAGGTATCACTTTTAGGTTCTATTTCGTCCTTTAGCTCCGATCTTTTCCACCTAGCTCCGCCAGCTCCGCCCCAGTGGCCGGATCCCCGCCACTTCACCTCATCCATATCGATCGACTCCTCGACCCATCACCACCTTCTTTACGCAATCTGATCACCTTGAGCTGGGTTGTCTAAGCCTAGATTGAGTTGAGTTCCATCTGCCAACTCTGCCGGAACCCCCCGTCGCTCATTCGCGTCGCTTCTCTTTACCATTTCGCCAATAACCCATGCCGGAGTGTCCCTCCGAGCACGAGCTATCTTTTGCAGGTCAATAAGCGCAAGAACCCCCCTTAGTCGTGCTTACCACCCCTTTGCCGGAGCAGCCCAGGTCATTCTTCCCTTGCCGGAGGATCCGGCCGTTGGAAGCTCCATCGGAGGCCACCACCTGACGCGGAACACCATCGCGAGGAGAACCCCCCTCTCCGATCTTCCATCGGCCGTTTGGATCGCATCTAGATCATCGGAGAAGCTCGCCCAAGAGGAGTTCTTCCAGATCATCTCGCAGCCGTAGGATCGTCCCTCTGCGCCAGTTATCATCTGAGCCGCACGTAGCCTGCCACCGTTAGACCGTCAGATCCATGATCTGACGGCCACGTGCGCCCCACGTTCTCCCTCGCGCCAGCATCGTTGGATTCTCCAGGGGACGTCATCAGGACCGTGCACCTGCCAGCCACCTACCGCGCGACACCTGGCACTCACGCGCCCCGCACGCGCCTCGGCTGGGTAATTTGCGCCCAACCCCCCGCAGTTTGCTTTAGTTTTTATTTAGTCCGTTAAATAAACCTGCACATTGGTTAATTTGCATATCTGGACCTCTACTGTCTTGTATTTGCTTTCTAGTCCCTGCTTTGTGGAGACACATGCTTCGATACGTGCTTTTGTGGACATTTTGCAGTATTAATCCTATAGTTCTTGGATGTTACAGTTTACATTTTTATAAATAGGATTTACACTTTAGTCCTTCTGAATATGAACCACGTGCCAGGCACGTGCTATTGTGGGCATTTTGCATTATCTGGGCTGGGGTTTGTGACTGTTCTGGAATGATATTTATGTTTTGAAAATTACATTTATACCCCTGTGCATGCAGTACTTGGACATGTGCGGATTTAATGTGATTTTTGCACTGATACCCTTCTAGTTTTCACACATGTTATCTTGTTAGCCCTGAAACTTTATTTTTATTACGTAGAGGTCCCTGTGTGTTGTAGCCTTTGTAGTCATTGAACAAAATATCAAATCAATTCCAAATTAAGTGAAATTTGGACACGTGGCTCCTGCCACTGTGTAAAAATTTCACTAAATTTTTGGGACAATTTCGTTGCTTTTTGGTATTTTTAAAAAATCAAAAACCTTTATTTTTGTTAATGTTTGCTTTATAAAATCAATTAAAATATAAAAATTCATTTAAAAATTCTAAAAAAATTAGAAATTGTTTGTTTTGTTGTCTTTGAGTTTCTATCCAATTTTTAGCCTTTTTGGATTTATAAAATCCATAAAAATTAAAAAACCTTAAAAACCTTATAAAAATTATTAAATAAAAAAAGTACTAAGCCTTCTCCCACTATATGTAGGGTCGGCTACATGTATTCTTGCTCAAATCCATGTTGAAAGATTCTACTATTTTTTACGCTGGCCGTCGACTACCTAACGCAACCCCTGCAAGAGTGGGATTTGAACCCTGGTCTTTTGTGTGGTAGACACAATGTACTACCACTAGACCATTAAGTGGGTACATAAAAATTATTAAATATTATATAAAAATAAAAAAAATGCAATTCTGGTTTCTTTAGTTTAATTTTTATTTTTACTTTTCATAAAAATTACCTTCAGATTTTTATAGGCTAATTATTTATTTTTAATTAGCCTTTCAAATAGGGTTGCACACTCTTTCTGATTTTTAGCCTTTTTCGATTTTTATAAAATCAACTAAAAATTATAAAATTCTGAAAAAATTATCAAAAATACCTAAAAATATAAAAAACACAAAAACAATTTTATTTGATTTTTCTGGCTTGATTTGTTGTGTTTTATAAATTGTTGGTTGTTGCTTTTTGCTTTTGTTTTTATATTTTTTTTATAATCAAAAAATACAAAAAATTTAAAAATATATAAAAATCTACCAAAAATACTTCTTTTTATTTTATTTTATTTTATTTTATTTTTGACTACTTCGTAGGCTGATTCGGCTAATCCGTGCTCCTTGAGTTCGACCCTGGTCGCTATACCAGGTTAAATAAATAGCGAGGACCGCTTTTGATTTTATTGATTAATTTTCTGATTTTGGTGGTCTCTGATATTTTTCTTGTTGAGCTGAGCCGCGAGATCCGGGTCACAACGACCCTTGATTGATTTTATCCCTACCCGGATTGTGTGGTGATTTTCGTCTCATAAATAATTAAACAAAATGAATATGAGACAATATCAGTTATTTTATATTCAATGTGTACACCTTCATATTCATACCTTATAATTAACATGAATAAGCGGAGGATTTATTCTCATCGGAGATGTGTGTCTATATACATACATACAGAGGGTTGATCTTGTGAGATCCAAAAAATGTGAGAGCACAAGAGCAGTGAGTCTGGATTATTTGATTCTGCTGCTCTTATATTCTCAGTTTTTGGCTCTCATAGGAACACACACATACATACATACGTACATACATATGCACACACAAATACATACATGCATACATGCATACATACATACATACAGATACATGCGCGCGCGCAACAGCTGATCTAGTGAGAGCCCAAAACTGTGGATTCTGTTCTTCTCTCTCCTCCTACAATCAATAAGGAGAGAGATGATAGAATCTAGTGGTCCAGAATCATTGCTCTCATACTTCACAGTTTTTTGCTCTCACATGATAAACCCTCGTATACATACATGCATATATATATATATATTTATTTATTTATTTATTTATTTATATATACACATACACATACATACATACATCCGTACATACATACATACATACATATGGAAAAAATGGAGATGCCCCCACCCCATTTTTCCACATTTTTTTTGCAAAATATCACCCTGTATATTCATCTATATATCTCTCCTATATGTCATTCGAATTTCGTCAGAAACAGATACTCATATGCCCTCCATCTAGAACAGGTAATTTTAACGATGTAAACATTGTTGTAATCAACATGTTCTAGATGGAGGGCATAAGAATCTATGTTTTTGACGAAATTCAAATGACATATAGGAGGGATATGTAGATGAATATACATGGTGAGATTTTTGAAAAAAAATAAAAACACCGGAAAAAAGGGCGGGGGCAGCCATGTTAGGGCAGCCCCATTTTCACGTAATTTTTTTTTTTGAAAAATATCATCATGTATATTCGTCTATATATCTCTCCTATATGTCATTCGAATTTCATTAGAAACAGAGACTCATATGCCCTCCATCTAGAACAGATCGATTACAACAATGTTTAAACCTTAAAATTACATGTTCTAGAAGGAGGACATACGAGTCTCTGTTTCTGATGAAATTCGAATGACATATATATATGAATATACGCAGTGATATTTTTCAAAAAAAATAAAAAATGCAGAAAAATGGGATGGGGATGCCCCATTTTTTTCCGTGTGTGTGTGTGCGAGAGAGAGAAAAAGGAAAATGTGTTCATGGTCACACACAACAATGCATCCCCATTTCTAAAAAAGAATAGCTTCTTTTAATAAAAATATAAATCAAATCGATTGATCTCGATTTATACTAAAAAATGAGGATTGTATTAAAATTTCATGTCATTTGGAGCTCTGTAACTCATCTATCGAGTGACATTGGATTCATTTCATCACATCCGTTATTTGATTATTATTGTTGGATTTTCTTCATACTAAGACTAGAGTATTTATAACTTAGTCGGCACACAATGATGTGTGTGCCCATGAGTACACGCACCTTGCCCTGTACACACATGCATACATATATATATATATATATATATATATATATATATATATATATATATATATATATGGGATTAAGGATCCTGCCTCGGGTGGTGCAGGAAGCACCCAGCACCTGCCTTCCCAACCGTAAACGGTGCGCATCCCCGACCCATTCCCGCACACCCGCATCCCCACCCGACCCTCTCTCACGCAACCCCGCAGCCCCCCCGATCCTCTCTCCCGCACACCCGCAGCCCCTCGCCGCCCGCAGCCCTTCTCTCCCGCACACCCGCATCCCCTCGCCGCCCGCAGCCCTTCTCTCCCACCCACATCCCCTCACCGTTGCCTCTCCCGATCACACGCATCCCCTCGCCCCACCCGACCCCCTCTCCACACCCGCATCCTCCCAAACCCCATCGCTGCCTCCCGTGGGGTTGTATCCACTTACAATGAGAGCACTTACAGAAATCAAAGACTCTCAGATTGGTTGTATCCATCGATTGCTACATGATTTGAATATATAAAGTTAGACTTTTATTGGATTGAAATAACTTTTGGAAATCATGAGCTAGTTTGTCAGGAAGCCATTTCAGCATGTGGCTACAGCTCTGTGTACTTAAGTGCCACAAAACCCACAACTGTTGTTTGATCTCCACCATCTGAAGGAGTTACCACCTTTGGGCCATCATAGTAACCTTCAGTTTTTGTCCATTGATAACTTAAGAAATGTCAGATGTATAGGGACTGAATTTTACGGCAATGAAGAAGACAAATTCCATGCCTTAAAAGAGTTGCATTTGAAAAACATGCCTGCATTGGAGTGTATAAAGGATATAAGGAAGAACAAAGAGGTTGGATAAGATTGCTCATAAAGCAGTGTTTTGTCATGAGATTGTTGTACTGTAGCAAATAGGATGGAAGCTTAGCTTGGAGATCAGTGTGGTGTTTCAGGTTGAGGAGTGGCTTTTGGAGTGGAAATGGGAATCTAGTTGGAGGTGGGGATGATGAGAGTGATTTCAATTTGGAGAGTAGTTGCTGAGGCATCTTTTCCTGTGAATGGGATGAACGGATGTTCAACTCTTCTAGTTTAAGATCACAAGAATATGATTCAGGAAGGACCATCAATCCGGTTGACGATATAAGCAACCTCTTAAGATTTTGCGGAATGTGAGGCATCTTCGTCAACTCTCTACAATTCGAAACCTCCCAAAGTTCTATGGAAGGAAACCATTTATTAAATGCGGCTCAATCGTAACGGTTTGGGAGGAGGCGAGAGAGGGGGGGTCGGGTGGGGCTAGGGGCAACTACGGGCAGGCGGGAGGCTTGCGACGGGAGGAGGCGATGGGGTTTGGGAGGAGGCGATGGGGTTTGGCGAGAGAGAGAGAGGCAGGTGCGGGGGCGGGTTTCGCGAGAGAGAGGCGGGTGCGGGGAGTGGGTTTCGCGAGAGGAGGCGGGTGCGGGGGGTGGGTTTCGCGATTGCGCACCGTCGATCGCGGATGCGATCGTACGGTTGGGAAGGCAGGTGCGGGGTGCTCCCTGCACCACCCGAGGCAGGGTCCTTAATCCCTATATATATATATATATATATATATATATATAGACACACACGTATTTGTCCGCCATCTTATCTATTTATAAGCTGATGTGTCTATGTATTTTTTATTTAGTCGAATACAAATATGAATAAGAATTTGTGTTTTTATGTTGTGCGAATATGGATTTGGATGCCATTCGCGTTTTTGAAGGATATGTATATGGATATGGTTACATGTTTTCTGACAGCTAAAGATAAGGATATCCATATATGTGTACATTATATATACACTCTACAAAAAATGGGCATGTAATGACACTTCAAAATATATCACAGAGTCAACTATTGTTAAATATATAATAATGATATAATTCCTTGCGAAATTATTTTTTATATTTGAAATTAACGGTGTCATTAGCGACAATTCATGTAGAGACAATTATCTATAGTTATTTTTCAAAATTTTAACTAATCGTCGCCGATATTTTAGTTCAAAATGGTGTTATTGATGGAATACGGCATTTAAAGGAAGAAAAATAAGGCCGTGGGCAGGTTATACACCTCTGCATTTATATATTATTTCATAGTAGTCCATTGCATCTAATCTGACATTATTCTATACATCAAAAGCTCGTGTCATTTGACTCGAAATGGAGCAGCCAGAGGTTAGACCTCGTGGACTATATAATATGTTTCTCTCTACATCAGCTCCAAGCATATGTTTCGTATGGACTTCGTTAAAAGAAATAATAGTTACCTACTTTCTTAATTAGAAAGGAGATGCGACGTGGATTAGGCTGACCTGTGTTGTCGTCACCTAAGCTTGAGGGCGACGATCATGTCAACTAAACTGTTGTCGCAAAACTTTGTTTGATTCTTGAAAATCTTAATAAATGTATTATTCAATGATATAGTACTAGAAATGATATCCATTAGCTTTCTTAAAAAAAATTATCATTGTTAAATCGACAAAAATCATGTAACTTTTAACCAAAAAGTTATTGGGAAGTCATCTTTGTTTTAACCGATAGGAATGAACTAAGTGATATTAAATAAAATAGCAACGAGTATCATATGATTTCATATTACACTACAAGAAATTAGATTTAAGACAATGATTAGTTTGAATATTTGTTATCATATTTTCCGAAAATAAAGATATAGCAACCGATATTCATTGTCAAATTATCTTTTGTACATATAATTAGCAATGGATGTTGTATTCGTTGTTAAATATTTGTATAATGATGATTTTTCTGTTGAATTATTCATTAAAATTCATATTAATCATCGGTAAATCTAACAGTAATTGTACAAAAAAGTCAACAAATAACCATTGTTATATGATTCGTTGTGAGGAATATAACAATGAATACTATTATTCATTGTGAATTTAAAGAAGAAAGCGGTAAATAATATTCGTTGTTATATATTTAATTAAAAAAGATATTATAACAAATATTAAATTATTCGTTGTCCAATTTTCGTGTAGTGTCACAGGGGAATATGGTTGATGCTCTTGGATGGGATTTGATCTTAAAGATCCCGGTCCCTTCATGCCCACCTCGATTTATTCTTTGGGATTCTTTGTTACTACACACTACCTCGATTTCAACAAAATTGAATGGCTCTTTTGTGTGTTTTTTTAAAGATCGAGACGAGATCCAATTTCTCTATTACTAGTCATTCTTACCTTGTCAATTTTAGATTCCCTGTTGTCCAGATTTTCTGATCAAAGTATTATAGATAGTTTTTCCAATTCAACTATGGAAACTAGTATTACCAATGTTCACTATGTTGATAACCTACATTCATTAAATATAACATTGAGGCTTTCAAAATTTTGGCAGTTTCGTTAAAGATATTCTCAAATATATTGAGGTTAAAAATAAACAAGCAAAAATCTTCTATTTATGGTCTAAACTTAGAATATCGCGAGGAAGTTAAGGTCAGGAAGATTTGGGGGTGGAGATCTGATTCTTTTATTTTCTTTCATTTTTGGAAAAAAAAATAACGAACTAAACTCATTCATTCGCTGTAGGAAAGCAAGTATCAGAGTAGAAAGATTGGAATTTGTGAACAAGGCCACGGAATCGAAGAAGTTATGCAATCTAACTTGAGATCGAATTAGTCCTGACGTCTCGAAAATTTTCATTGGGATGGGACAAGTTATGAACAAATGTTCGTAACATTCCGCATTTGAGTGACAAAGATATCGTTGATCAGTTGATGAAGAGAGACAAATTTAGCAGACACTTTCTCTCGAATGAAGATGCTAATTTTCATACAATAAATTTGGTCGCTTAAGATAAATTATGACGACAAAAGTCAAATGGCAGTTGGTGAATCATTAATCTTAAGAGTTTCAATGAGGTGTTGCTCTCCAAATCATTAATTAATATATTGGAAAATTAAAAAAACCTCCGGATCTCGAGGATGTTCAAAGACGGTAATATGAGGGAAATTTGATACCTTCGTTGACGAAGACGCCTTTGGTAGACTCTCTATCTAGAAATCTCAAAAGGAATGATCATAAAATTTAAGAAGTGTAAATATAGGGTTCTCACTTCGGCAAGTAACTCATTGTTGCGGGTAGACAAATTTGGCCCCGACCCCCTTCTTCGCGAAGAATATATACCATGGGATTTGAGAAACTACCATGAATAAAAACTCTACAGCAAGGCTTTAAAAATCGGATCGGACAATAAACCGATCAGTCTTCGATTCAGTCCAACCGGGTAAGATCGTCCGTCCAAACTGGTCGTACCGGTGATGATATCAGCATAACGTCATCATTCCTATCGATTCGGAAAAAATCAGACCAGGCTTAATTTGTCGGTCGAACCGATTTTTTGAACCGAAAAAATCAGATACATATATGTAAATATGTATTTATATATCAATGAAATAATTATTTAAAATGTCAAATCCTTCAATAGAATAACATGATTGTCTATTTCGACTAGAATTCTACAAAAGATAATTACATTTTCTAGCAATATATGAATATAATATTGTAATAATTTATTTATAGTTGCTTCTAGAAAATTACTCTAAAAAAAGTAGTGGCACAAGTTATATTCCAAAAAGAGAGAGGGATTTAACTGAAATTGCAAAAGTTAAGAAGGGTACAAGTGATAAAAACTCTATTATTTCATATTTTAACCTTTTTTTAAAAAAAAGAAATATACTAAACCGTCAAAATTGGATGAATCCAGTCCAACCACCCGAATCAATCCGGTCCGACAACCGGTCTGGTCGTTTTGTATTTTCTTGTTTTTAAATTAATTACATAAAACCGGCGCTTGTCTCCTATTTCGATGTCATGAAATATTTAAAAAAAATCTGAATGTTGAAAAATAGATTTGAGCAAGAAATCGGCCGAATCGATCGGGTCGGGACCGGTTCACAGTCCAATCGATCCGACCGACCTGTCTGATCCGATTTTTTAAACTCTGCTCCGCAGTGCATGATTGAATGTGAGGATCGTGTTTCTTTCCCCAACAACAACTTTCGAGTGCGGGAACTCCTTTAAACAAAGGAATTGCGTTGTTTACAAACGGTTGTTTTAATTCTTCGTTTTCATTAAAAATTTTGTTCCGATTTATTTCATCCAAGGATTACTTATTTTCTTTGGTTGTTACATCGTAATCGTCTTATCACCAAGGATAAGCTAGGCCATTATAACACTACTACTGGGAATAAATGCTACTTATGCGAGATTGATTAGGAAAACACTACACATATTTTGTAAAATTATCTTCTTACTAAGGGTGTCCTTCTGAAAAATGACTTTTTTTCCCTATAGCATGACATTTTTTTAATCTATAAGGGAAAACAATATTGTTGTGAGCTATTATTAGCAGATAAAAAACAAGGTTGGCATCGAAATTGTGGTGGATTTAACGGTGTTGTGTAAAAGAGCTTCTAAGGTTCAGTCCGTCTATTGACAAGACCACTCCTGACGTGGAGACCGTTCTTGCATTGTAATCAAATCAAATGTAAGTGTGATCATGAGGATTTCATCCGATTCAAAGTTTTCGAGCTTTTTGGAAGTCTTTTTTTTCTTTTTACTGTTGTAGCATGTAGGACATACTTTGATGATGGTTCGAATCAACTTTTCTTTGTCAACTGCAACAAAAATTTTAAGTTTGACTCCAATTAAGCAACTGAAGCAGACTTGATGATGTTCTGATCCAGTGATGACGTTATCTTTTGTTTGTCTTCTTACATACCTGTTGGGCATCGATGAGATCGGTCTAGTGCCTAACAAGCTAGAGTACTGACCCATTGGTGACCGACTATCCACTCAACAATAATTAATCCACAATAAAATTCAACGATCAAAATGTGTAAGTCAAAATTTATTATAATTCTGAATGTGTGTGTATGTGTGTAGGTATAAGTAGTCTGAGTGTCGAACAAAAGGACAATATGGAATAGGGCAATTATTATTATTACTTAATAATATTTTTGTATTCTTGTTTGTACTTTTTATGTCTTTTTCTTTTTGCTATTTTTTTGTAGATTTTAATATATGCTATATTTGATATGTTTTTAATATTTTGTAGTTTTTACAATTTTTGTTTATATTTTTTTATGGATTTTAAATTTTTACAAATTTTGTATTTTGATTTTTAAACTATTTAAAGACTTATATGTCATAAAATAAAGAAAAAATGTTTTTAGATTTGTCCAAAAAAAGTAAAAATAAACGTAAAACCTTGAACATGAAATCTTTTTGGTCGTTTGTATTTTGCAACTATTTTTAGGCTATTTGCATATTATTTCATAAATTACTTTGATTTTAAAAGATGAAGGAAGTAATAAAATAGACAAACAGAAAATCAAAGAACTTCAAATAGGTTTTAAAAATGCTTTTCAATCCAGGAAAACCCCCTAATTAATTTTTATACGAAAAATATCTAATAACAAAAACCAGAAACAGAGAACACATTTTTCTAGAATTTCCTAGAAATTTTGCAAATTTTTATAAGTTTTTATGTATTTTATGCTTTTTAGGACTTTGGTTTCGAACTTTTAAAGATTTTTGGTCTAATGATAATATAGAAAAAAATCCAATTATAATTTACTTAGAATTTTTAAAATATTTTGAAATTTTATAGATTTTTAAGTAAAAAATAGGATAAAATGTAATATTTTTATATTTTTAAAAATGGAAAATAATTTCAAATGCCTTGTGGAAAATATATGTGATAAATATGGGTTACATGCACTTAAGTTAATTTTCCTATGATTTTTGGACACAAAATGCTATTTAAACTAATTAGAATTCAAGCAAGAAAATAAATAAGCAATTGAGCGACCAAAATGTAATTTCCATTAAACTTTTCGTACATTTGACAACACACATACTAAACCTTAACTCTACATAAAACACAACATAAAAACCCTAATTTATTCTTCAATAAATGCTTTTTGGGATCTATTTTATTTTCTCATTTTTACAACTCAAATAATAAAACCCTCTTTATGAATATTGTATATAAAAATAGAAATAAAATACTAAATTGATTTGATTCAAATTAATACACAGTGCGCCCGGGACACACAGAACAAAATCCACAAAGAAAACATCTCAAACATGTATCTCCTCGATAAACTCAAAATTGACCAAACTTGCCTTTATTACTCTTAAAATAAAATTATCTAATTTGATGATTTCATTTAATTTGAAGTTGAGATGCAAAAGTTGGCTTTTGAGTCGTTATTGTATTATATACATGTATATAATATTCATTATATTTATTCTTTATATTTTTAACTTCCTAATATTTTTATATGTTTGTAAATATTATTAAAAATACATTTCGATAAACAAAATAGAATAAAAGCATTAAAAAATCATAAAAATAAATAATGTATTAAATTATATAGGTGAATTATGTTTATATACATATACTTATTTATTTATGTAAATAACTAAATTCATAAAAATGTAATAAAAATGTAAAAGTGTAATTAAATAAGTTATAAATATACAAAGTATGTAAATAACAAAATAAAATCCAAAATACAAAATAAAAACTCAATACAAGTATATTTACTTATATATACATGTAAATGTTAACATTGAATAAATTTGCTTGTAAAAATAAATAAAATTAGCCATAAAATACTACATAAAATTACAAACATTTTTATGTTTTAGCCTAAATTTAATAAAATCATTTACTAGTTTTAAAGGAATTAATCCCCCTAATTTTCGGATGTCCGCGTGGACCAACTAGAACGCATATGTTGTTGACCGAGCGGGTCAACTGTACTCTCTCCACCGACCGCTCATGTCAGAACCCATGACCCCCTTCTCCCCTCCTTTGCACTCCACCTCCTTGCTTCCATCTTCCTCGAGCTTACCATCCTTTTGTAGCCCACACATCCTTCTCCATCACCTTACCTATAGCTCCCACCAACCACATCCAGATCTCACGCAACGTCTCCATATTTTTTCCCAAAAACCAGTTCTATAAATACACCCTTCTTCCTTCTCATTTTGATCCATTTCCTCACTGGAACCCTCAAACCATAGCACGATCATATTGTGCTTGGTGGCAGCTCGCTCCGTGAGAGTTTTGCAACGCCCAGGAGGTGTGGAGGATGCGATCCGTGCCACTCGAAACTCCACTCTGGCAGCACCATCTGCTCCTTACCCCAGCAGGTATGAGCTGCTCTTTCTGTTATTTCTAGTGTAACTTTCCTTCCTACAATTAGTTTTGCTTTTTGTTCCATTAGTTAATCAGTAATTTAGTTTAATTTTAGTATTAAAATCATTGGAGCTTCAAGCTCCAGCCTCTTAATTCCATATACCCGACCGTTATCGACCCATCATTTCCACTTCACTGCCTCGCCCACTCGCTTATCCATCGATTCCACCCATTTTCTCTTAGATCCTGCACGGATTGAAGTCCACCCCAGCTCCCTCAACCACCCTTCATCAGAGCTCCTCCATCCTGACCACCCCTTGGATCGCCAGCTTTAGAAGAGGGTTGAATACGACCCCCTTGCACCCCTCTCTTTTTGTGTTGTAATAAACCCAGCCGCACCCAGAGCCCAAGTTCGAGGCTCAAGTCAGAACTCTAGGTGTTTCGAGATCCAGGCCCCCTTCGATGGGTCCTGGACTACTTTGAACCCTTTTGCAGGCACGACTAGCTCCCAGGAAGCGACATGGACCTTCGACAGAGGAAGAGAGATCAGACGACGTCGTATCCACGCAAGAAGTTTGGGGAAGAAGACCTTGTTCCTCATTCTTACTCATCTTTTCAGATCTGTCCGATCGAGGCTTTGCTCTAGTTCTAATCCTAGCTGTTGGATCTGTAGTGAAACGAAGCATCCCAGGACCCTCCCCGATCTTCCACGTGGTGCAAGGAAAAGCGCCCGATCCAAGCATTATTGGGTAAATATTTTAGTAAACTTTGTGCCTTTTTTGTACTTTACATTTGTTTCTGTAAATAATAAAATTAGTTAAAAAATTGTGCGGAAATTGTGTAGGACCCCTAGAATGTTTGGAATATTACAATTGTATATATGCTAGTTGACCTCACGTGGCGATCCATGTGAGGTGATAATTTTACAGACATACCCTCGTGGCTTTTGTTACTTCATTGTATTATTAAAATCTTTAATCTTATCATTAAACTTTTGGGTATTTTGCACGGAACACCCTGTAATATTTTTTGCATAAATGTCCATGTTAGTATTGTATATCTTTTTTGCATTTATTTTTTCCTTAAATATCTCCTGTGATTTATAAATTTTGAAAAAATTATGGGATATGATTTAAATGATGATGATGTGTTCCTATATTTATATTTATCATTTTATTGTATATTGTAATTATTAAAAATAGATTAGGAGCTATTTATTCCTTAACTAGGTTTAAAAATACAAAAAATATAAAAAATAACTTTAAAATTTTCAAAAAAAAGTTATATAATATATATTACTATATATTATAACTCCATATCATAATTCTCAAAAAAATATAAAAAGAAAATACTAAAAATTGAAAACCCTTAAAAACTTTACAAAAATATGTAACAATTCTATAAAAAATTTTAAAAAATAATCTTTTGTTATATAGTTTTATCTATATTATCTAGTATATAGTAAAAATAGTTTTGGGAATTTTTGAACTATTTATCTATTTTTAAAACCTAAAACAATCTGGCATATTTATTACAGCTATTATTTTGTATATTTAAATCAATTAAGAATACCTTAAAAAGCAAACCTCTCTGATATCAGCATCAATGTCATAATCCGTGGGGTTGGCTAACATGGGCACACTCTCATGGGATGTGGGTCTATGGTCAACAGTGGGTGCAATGATCAACGCATCGCTCCCGATATCAGAACTGGAGCGAATCTCTCTAGATCTGTAATCAATAATAGCTCTCACAGAGGCAAGGAAAGGCCATCCCAAGATGATTGGAGGATGCTCTACAGGGGTGATGATCTTCATGGGCAATACAACAAAGTCAGCAGTGAAGCTCATGCCCTGAATCTGGGTGACAGCCTTTTCAAGAATACCCCTCAACCTCTTTATTGATCCATCAACAAACTAGTAAATAATCCTATTCTTTTTTAGAGGCCCTAGATGGATAGACTGTACCAATGAGAATGGAATTATGTTAATCAAAGCACCACTATCAAGGAGAGTGTTATCACAAGAATAGTCAAAGATCGTGCAACTCACAAGAGGTGTGATAGTGTTCCCTTTCCTAGTGTGTGGACAGAGAGTGATGGCGTAAGCAGTGGTCATGGTCAAAATGTGATGCGCAGATATGTTCCTTCGCGTTAACTTCTTGGCATTAGGAGCAGATAATTGGGTCATGGCCTTGCGAAGTGGGGTTTCAATGATCTCATGAATACTTGCCACCACATCAGGTTCAGTCAATATTTTTTTGAAATTTTAGATCTCCTATATACAAGGGAGGAGATCAGAATCATCATCTACACAAGGATAACTAAGAGCAGTTTGTACAGTTTCATCCTTGTTATCAAAGGTGGGAACCGGTGCATGCGTGTGCGTGTATGTGTGGTCAAAGAGTTTGGAAGGTGTGCTCTCTCCTCACAAAATGACTCAACTGTGTGTCTCCGGAGTTCTTTTTGTGTTTTTAAAATTTTCTCATTTTTTGTATTTTGGGAGATTGCAAGCTCTCATAGGAATCCTCGAATGGATCGATATCATCAATATGCAAAGTGGCATTGTGGATATTACTTATACTAGTGAGGTTATCAATCCTCTTCTTCATTTGCCCCCATCATCTGGGTCAAGTGATCAAGGGTGGACTCCATGGGAGGTGACTCCAACATCTCAGTCTAGGGTGGGTGATATGGTGAGCAATGTGATGGTGCTGGTGGGTAAAAAACCGAGGCCTGAAACTGTGGATGAGGCAGATATTTGCAAAAAAAGAAAGATCAAGAGCAAAATCTTCCTCGTAAAATAGAGGTGGACCGGCTGGAGAGTACGAGGGATCCGCAAAGTCCGGATAAAAATCGCTCTCGTCGGCCATATCTGAAAATAAAAAAGGTGATCGAGAGAGTATGAGGGTCAAGTTGAGATATGAAAGAAAAGGCGCAAGTGACCAGAAAGATCGAGTATGCACAAACACAAACATATCTATACATAAAATAAACCCCTCAATTCATCTACTCAACACAATGAGGACTATGAAAGTTCGATCTTTTTATATTTTCAAATTTTGGAGGTAGATGATAATCACAAAGTTGTACAATCACATAGGAAGGCCTGAATTAGGTCACTAATCCTTAGTGTGTACGTATCAAAATAAAATAGGCATACAATTAAAGGGTTACTCTCCCCAAGACAAGAATTTTTCTTCTTGATTTTAGGGTCGAGTAATCTTAGCAGCCCCAATTTTTTGTTATCGTTTTTTTTTATTTTTAATTGAAATGCACGATTCTAACGAGGACTCAATTCTTTTAGATCCTAAATGACAAAATCAGAAGGAGGGAGTCGGAAAAGCAACGCAAGCAAAATCGATGATGAATGCTATGTAGAAATGAAACCTAGCCTCCAGCTCTCTTCATGTAAGGATGCTAAGTAGAATTGAAACCTATCTCTATGCAAATGTAATCTGATGAAATCGCCCTAAAATAGTAATTGCTATTAGCGTGAAGCACCAGATGTTAACTATCTAGATATGAGACCAAAAGTCCGGTCTTCCATGTCACTCAGTGCCCACCACAATGGGTCTTGCAAGCACTGTATATGACCTCTCTCGACATGCGGTCTCAAGTCTAAATAGTCAACAAGTATAATTTGACTAAGTCCAAAAGCGAATCTATAGGTATATTCAAATATATTAGGGCTTTGGACCTTAATCTATCAACAAGCAAATCCTAAGCTAGGGCTCAATCGCATAAAACAACTGAAAATAAAAGCAAAAAAAAAAAATAAAAGCAATGAAAACGTGACAAAAACGACGATGGCCCCAAGCGAACAATCGCTCGGGTAGTGGACCTTGTGAAGTGTGAAGAGTCCTAGAGAGTCCAAGTTATTAAAAATATAATGTCTCTCTTACTTCAAATTACAAATAAAAACAAAAGAAAATTAAATACAAGAAAGGTGCACTGTCTTCAAAAATCCTCCAAGTCCTCTTCTGCTATTAGGTCAGAAGGCTGAGCTTGCTTCACGTGGGTGCACATGCGCTGCTAGGAGTACCTCCCTCAATTGGTGTGTCTCGCAACAAAGTCAAACAAAGAGGGTGGTTAGACAATTCACAAAATAATATCAAATAAAATGGAAAATGTAAAAGAAAATATAAACAAAAGAGATAAGAAGACACAAATAAAGAAATCCAATCTGTGCGATGTTGCATCCCGGCAACTACGCCATTTGATATTAGAGGTTAATTCTGTAAATTACCTAAAATAATTCAACTAATATAAAAAGTTATGGGACTAAAACAAAATATAAATACCAACAAGGGTATACATGCAAAATCGCCACATCACGTGGGACCGACGTGAGGTGACGTTGACTGGACTAAAATATAATTCGAGGAAGGATTAAGGGTCTTACTGCAATTTTACCAATTTTTTTAAACTACTAAAATAAATTATAGGAATAAATACAAAATGACAAAATGGAGGGGAATGTTCTGCAATTTACCCTCTCTGTGTTGGCGAACAGTGGCAATCAAGCCACTAATCCACATGTCACGTCGCCAATGGTGGATACCTCTTCGCGCTTGGACATCTGGGATTAGATCCCATATCTGAGATCCATGGCATTGGTGTCATTTGATAACAGAGGTTCTATGAGGGTCTAAAATATCCTCACTAAAAAACGAAGATATAGTGTCACTGAGGTGACCGCTCACGAAACCTCGTGTCAATCAACAATTAACCCAAAATAGATATAATAATAAAAGAGAAAATAAATGTGGAGCTAAAATTTATTATATATAAATGTTGTATAGATGTAACCACATGGTCGAAAACATGGAGCAAGCAAATAAGATAGATCGGGCAATAAATACACAAAATTAGTGTTCCTCTTGTCTATGTATTTTTGCGTGGGTTTTTTATTTTATATATTTTTAAAAATTTTAATATCATAATTTGTTTTTATTTTATAATTTTTTATTTCCTTTTTATTTTGTTATTTTTATTCTTTTAAAATTTATAATATAAAAATATATAAAGTTATGTATACAATGTAAGGAAAAGTAATTATAAATACTACTATAAATAAATAAAATTACATAATAAAATGTTTTAGGTTTGAAATAATTTTTTACCATTTTTATGATTTTTTAGATAATTTTACTAATTTATATATTTTTTTAAAGTAAAAAATATCCAAAAACATGGATTAAATAAACATGTCAAATGGTTTAAGAAATTAAAAATACTAAATAAAATCAAAATTTTTCAAAAATAATTTTAATTAATAATATATAAATAAAGAAATCTCAAAGATAGAAAAAGGTATTTTTGGGATTTTTGGGAGTTTTTATGTTTTATAAATGATTTTAAATCTTTTTAATTTTTTTTATTTTTCTTTATTTTATTTTTAGGGAATTCTGGTCTACTGAGTTAGAAAATATTAAAATTCACAAAATATATATTTTGAAAATTTTTCAAAATATTTTTATATTTTTTGTATTTTATAAATTAAACAAGGATAAAAACATGCTCTTTTGGTTTTTAATAAATATTTAAAGTGCTAAATCCAAATGCAAAAATATGGCGTGAATCTACAAACAAGCAGACACTTAACCCTATTTTTTGAGAATTGTTGGAGCACGATGATAATTTTAATAAATAGAAAACATGCACAAAAATTCATGTACTAGAAAGGGCATAAATGTAATTAAAAATAAAAGCGAGATGTTTTCTGCAAAATACCCAATAATATATAATTGGAATTAAAATTCTTTGTATTAAATCAAAATTCAAAATACTGCAAGTGCCTACATGCAAAATGCTCAGCTCACGTGGGTAACCACGTGAGCTGAGCTGGCGAGAACTAAACTGCAAATAGGATAAAAGGGCAGGTCTAAAATACAATTATTATAGACAATTTACAACTACTATAGAAAGTTTGGATATTAAATATCAATATACAAAAAATAAGGTGGCAGATGTACAATCTCACCCCCACTAAGCATGATCATGCAGCTGAGAGGCTTTCACTTAACACATGGCGGTACGAGATGCATTGATGACGCTTCGATATGGGCGGTCTGGATTAGATCGAGCGCCCAATCCTATGATTATAGTGTTTCTTTATCGGACGTCCCTCGATTAAAGTGGAAGCACTTTCTTCATCTGATGGTTTGGGAGGTGCGATGGACGACTAGTGAAGAACAACTGCCCCACGCCTTTGGATTAGGTCTATCGAGCTCCTCCGGTCGTTCCTCGTGCAACTGATGGGCTAGGGGTCTTCCTGAAGTGACACCGGAGGTGGCTGATGGTCGAAGAAGAACTATAGACCGAAAGAATCAATCCTGGTAGCTTGGACCATGCGCTGGACCTAGACTCCTCTTTAGACTTCGAATGGGTTTCAGATACCCCCTTCAAGTCACTGGACCTGCAAGAATGTGACAACCAAGCTCCGAGGAAGAGACTAAGCTATTATTGGCATTGATGGTGGTCGGAGTAGGGGTGGTTTGATGAAGTGAAAGGTGGTCGGAGCTTAAGAGCTTTGGTGAAGCCTAAAAGCTAGAGTCTAGGCTAGATGACCAAAGCGTGAAATAAAAGACTTCAATAAAACCTAAGCCTATAGAGAATTTAATAAGCGAAGAAGATCGACCTCTAGCAGCTGCAGCCGCAAGGTGGTACCACGACGGCTATGGTGGAGATGGTTGGGATCACTTCTAGCCTCTGCCTGCACACTGCAAAAGGCTCGGCTGAACTTGTTGTCGCCTAGCTAAAACCTAAGGACACGAATTGAGGAGAAGAAGGGAGCTAAAAGGGAGCCAAAAATATGAGGAAGTGGAAAGGGTATATGTACAGGATGGTGACGAGAGGTCTTATCCTAGGGTTCACGGGTGAGTCGATGATGCTCTGCCCTAGGAGAAGAGTCGACGTGGATGGTGGATGAACAATAGTCAAAACTTGTGAAGAGATCGATCCTCCTCAAGCCATGTATCATGATATAGAAATTCGAGAAGGAGAGGGGGTCGTCAGGTCTGACAAGGGCTAGGGTTTAGGTCGGATAGTTGACCGAGCTCAACCAGCGGTTCGATCGGGTTGGTCCACGTGGACCAACCATGAAAAACCAACCCCAAAATTATTTGTCAAATAGATAATAAATAGTAATGAATTAATTAAATTAAAGTTATAAATGAAAAGCTTTTATTATTTTCTATAGTATTTTAATATGGTTTTTATTTATTTTCATGATCTTATTTATTACAAGTTAGTTTTTAGGGTTTCATTTATAAGTATATTTACATATGTTTTGTATGTTTTATTTTTATTTTGTATTTTTTATGTTAATATTTTATTTTCTTAATTTTTATATTTATAACTTATTTTTAGATACATAAATATATTTTTGTTATAGTTTTTTGATATAATATGTACACTTAAATAAATAGAAGTATACAATATATAGGTATAAGTATAGATATTTCATCTATGTATTTTGTATATTATTTTATTTATACTTTCATTCTATTCTAAATATGCACATATATTTTAAATAATATTTACAAAATTATAAAAATATAAAAGTATAAAAATAATAAAGAATAAATAAAATGAATATTTTTTAGCTAAAGTATTTAATAAGGATCCCAAATTCTAACTTTCACACATTAACTCCAAATTAAATAAAACCCCTTCATTAAATAGCTTATTAAAAGTTATATATAATTAAAGGTGATTTTGATACATTTTGAGTTTTTATTGAGGAGATATGAGTCTGGAAAGTTTGGTTTTTATTTTTTATTTAGAATATAAAAAGTACATTGTATAATGTTTTTTGTATAAACTCAATTTTGTATTTTTTCTATATATTATTATCTACAGCTTTCATGTACAAAGTTTTTTTATTTGAGGTATAAAAATAGAAAATAAAATAGGTCTCAAAATGCAATATTGATGAATAAAAGAATGAGATTTTTATTGATTTCTTTGCCATTATCTCCTCCTACTTTATTCCTTGTCGATCCAGTCATCAACATGCCTAGGTCTCTGGATTTAGGATCATAAAATAACTTTGACATTTTATTCTTTTTTCTTTTCTTTTCTTTATTATAATTTTGCCATTAAAAATTGTATTTTATATGCAATAAATGGAACAAATAATGAATGTTAATTTGTACAAAATAATGTTATTTATATGAATTAACTAGGGGTTTTAAGGCCAAAGTGATAGAATAAAGATGATGAAATGGAGATCCATCACCTTACCTTTTTCAATTACAATTACATCCCTATATTCTTAGAAAATTCACAATTCTGCCATTCTACTGAGGTAAAGCAGGGGTATAAGTGTAATAACATAAGCAGAATTGTGAATTTCGTAACAATACAGAGCAACAAGTGTTATATGGCAAAAAAGATAAGGGTGTAAATATAGTTGCAGAATCTCGGAAGGGTATGCGTAAAAAATTCGTATATTTTGTTTTTTTTAACGGAGCCTTAACCAATATTTTTAACGAATCGAAGAGTAAACGAAGACCGGATCTGGTAAAAGGGAAAATTACAGTCCCGACCACTTGTAAGAGGCACCGAACCGACCCCGCCTGCAAGTGAGGGCGCATACCGGTTCCAACGTAAAACTAAAACGGTCACATCCAACGTGCCGCTCCTTTTAAATCCAAACCAACCCCAACTACCGAGCCCACATTTCCCGCCAAATCCGAGCCCGATTGAGCTCCACCAGAACAGCACAACTCCTACAAAACAGCTCCACCACCAATACCCCAACACGCCTAAACAAAGCAAACGACAATATCCAATCCGATCCACCACAACCCACACTCCTCTTCCTCCTCCCTCCATGACGCAACCTCCCGAGAGCCCCGTCTCCGACTTCCTCTCTGTGCCGGACACACCATCGTCGTCGATCCCGACCCCTCCCGCCGTACCCATCAACCTCCTCCAGCCCTCCCAGCGCCGGCGGCCCTCCAAATCCTCCAAGGTCTTCCGCGCGTTCCGCTCCGCCTTCCGATCCTTCCCGATCCTCTCCCCAGCCTGCCGGTTCCCTACAGGGATGCACATCCTCGGCGGCAACGACGGGCACATCCACGGTGCCACGCGCATGACCGGCACACTCTTTGGCTATCGCAAGGCCCGCGCCACACTCTCCGTCCAGGACAACCCACGTAGCCTCCCTATCCTCACGCTGGAGCTGGCTATCCCCACCGGGAAGCTACTGCAGGAGATGGGAGCGGGCCTCGTGCGCGTGTCGCTCGAGTGCGAGAAGAAAGCGGCCGACAAGACCAAGCTGCTGGAGGAGACAGTGTGGACCATGTTCTGCAACGGGAGGAAGCTGGGGTACAGCACGAGGCGGGAAGCCACGGAGGCGGACCTCGGCGTGATGCAGCTCCTGCATGCGGTGTCGATGGGGGCCGGCGTGCTGCCGAGCGACGCCAACGACGGGGCCGACGGGGAGCTCACGTACATGCGAGCACACTTCGACCGCGTGGTCGGGTCGAGGGATTCGGAGACGTTCTACATGCTCAATCCAGACGGCAACAGCGGGCCGGAGCTCACGGTCTTCTTCGTGAGGATTTAGTGCATCTCCTATTTCCTATGGAATTCCAATTTGTATATAGGTTGATGGTCTGTCGTTGTAGTTTTAGGATGAGAAAAGGGGCAGTTGCATATATAATTGTTGCTGCTCTTTTTTATAAGAGAGGATGTTGTCGTTTTTCTGTATTTTTTCCCATCAGTATTCGCGCAGTTAGAAGAAAATGAAAAGAAATTTGTGATATTATTTTTTCATTGTTTATTTCTTTTATTTTCTACATGTTAAATAAGGAAATAATTACGTAGAGACACATCACTTCAGAGAGGAAATGCAACATGGAATTCCATTTCCTGATGGAATGGGATCAAAGAAAATGGTGTTGTTTATATCATCAAAGTCAATGAAATTGATAAATTATTGTTCGGAATGCAAAATTACTTTCATCTTTGTAATTAAAAATAAATGCCATGTATGATGATTTATCCGTAAACTTATTTGTTCAAATTTATATTAATAGTTGTTAAATTTATAATAACTAGAATAAACATATAACTATCACTACAACAAAAAAATATGATATAGTGACGTTTTTTTCCAAAATCTGTAACTAAATCAGTCGTTGTTAAATATGTAACGATGATATTGATCGTTGTGAAATTATTTTTTACACTTGAAATTAACGACGAATATAATATCAATCGTTATATCATCAGCAACTATCCATATAACAACATTGTATTTTTCAAAAATTTAATTAATCATTGCTAAATTTTGAACTGATGATTAGTTAAAATTAGTTAAAATTTTAAAAAATAAAAACCGCTAAGTGTCATAATATGGACCATCTTAAATAAAATAGCGAAGCATATTATATTTGTCGCTAGTTTCAAGTATAAAAATAATTTTGCAATGAATAATATCGTCGTTATATATTTAACAACACATGATTTAGTAACATATTTTCAAAAAAAAAATGTTACTCTAGCTCATTTTTGTTGTAGTGTCGTGTTAGTGTAACAAATACAAAATTTATTTTGAATTCAAATTTTAAAAATCAACTAAATAATAATATTCGTGGTTATGTATTTAACTACAAAATAATTATGAAAATTAAAAATATTCATTATCTTTGACCAATTTTGTTGTAACACATTATTCAATTAAATATTGTTATATATTATTGGATAGACAATCAACCAAATATGAATCTGTCTGAATACGCATAACCATTGCATAATAAAAGAAGCACGATATCAAAAAGTGAAATGATTTTAGTCAAGATCAGGTATGAGAAGCGAAAAAACCAGCAACAAACAAACAAAAGTGACATTAAGATCAAATATCATCTAAGCACCCATGAAGGACTTTTATCAAAGAAGATAACACCTCCACTCAGTTTATACATTTGTACGACGATCCGCTCCGAGGACAAGACGACGTACATGATGGTCAGTGCACTCTGATGTTGTTCCTCCTGCAGATTACCTTAAAGAACATAGAAACGAGAGAGGAAATTGTTTGATGCTGAGAGAGAAGAAAAAAAGCATAAAGTACTAGGTCACACTTAACATGATAGAAATAGGCAACGTGGAAAAAATGATCAAGGAGTGTGTCTCATCGAATATGTATCCATTGTCACAGTAAGAGGAAGAGGGTATGTTGCTCTTCCAAATAACACTTGGAAAACAAAACAAACCATCAGAACTAATCTCCATTTTGGATTACAAATTAATCTCATAGATTAATTTATCTATCAAGTACCATAACAAAATTATAGAGATATGAATTGATTTTCTGGAGCCTGAGTCCAAGTCAAAAAGAGATGGAACCAATGCTTACGCGTGCATGTTTATGTCTGGCCCTCCAACTTATCTTTCTTTTTTTGCTAAAAGAGTTTAGGGAGAGATTCATATATAAGTCCATTAAAAGATTAGAACCAAGCAGTATAACATTTTTCTAGTGTGATATAATAACTGGTTCTATATCTCTTTTGAGGAGTGCTTATTTATCCTTCCTAACTTTCTAGTGCTTCAAATTGTGAATTCTAATCTATAATTAAGCTTCCTAATTGGTACAATTGTCCTAAATTAACAATTAACTCCCATGAATTCCTTATTTAAAAAAAACACAATGTGAAATGAGAAACATCTTTCAGTTGTCATGATTTGCTTTTTATAGAGGTATCTTCGAGTTTGATCCTTTCCCTGAGATTATTTTATCCCATGTGAATGAAGTGAACTATGTCTTCCACTTTAGATCTTAATGTAGAAGTGTATGATACTAACAATTGGATGAATCTCCATTTCATCATCTTTATACTTTCACTTTGGCCTTAACTCCCTAGCTAAATACATGTAAATAGCATTAATTTGTGCAAAATACCATTCATTCATTGATCTATTTATACTATATAATATATTGTATTTAATACTAGAATAAGAATAAAGAAAAGAAAAGAAAAAGAATGAAGTGTCAAAGACATTAGTGACTCGAAACCCCGAGACCAGTCATAATGATGACTTGGACAATAAAGAGTAAAGAAGGGGAGATAGGGCAGAGAAATTGTATAGTAGAACCATACAAAATCCCTAATTCTTTTACCCCAATAATTGAATTTTGGCACCTATTTTATTTCCTTATTTTTATACTCCAAATCAATAAACCCCCAACATAAATATTGTACATAAAATTACAAAGAAAAATACAAAATTGATTTCACTGAAAAATACTGCATAGTGTGCTCGAGATACACATAATAAAAAGTTGCAAAGAAAACTATACAGACATGTATCTTCTCCATACAAACTTAAAACTAATAAATATCACTTTTATTATTCATAAAATAAAGTTATCTGTTTAATTAAAGTGGTTTCATTCAATTTAGAGTTAAGATGCAAAAGTTAGATTTTAGGCCATCATTGTGCAATATACATGTATATAATATTCAATCTATTTATTCCTTATTTTTGGGTTTATTATAATTTTATAAATTTTTAAATAGGGATATTTACACCCATAACCCTGAGTAGTTTGGTAATTACCCCAAGAACCCTCCATAATCACGAATTACATGAGAAACCCTGAATAATGCTTAACTCTTACATTACATAACCCCATGTTATGTTCCAATTAAAATGCGTGTTATAGATGACGTTTTCCATTTGAAAAAGTCAAAATTGCCCCTGATGCTCAACCTTATTTACAAATCATTGCCTCTCGTTCTCTTCCTTGATGTGCCCAAGCCCCTCTCATCTCCTCACTCCATCGCTCAACCTCTGATCCCACCTCTACTTCGGTGTGTGACCTGCAGCTTCCTCCATCACCACGCATGTCGATGCCCTAGAGGAGATGCTGCAGAGGTAGGCACGGAAGGCTGGAGGAGGGTCTTGAGGAGGGGGCGACGGAGCTCCGGAGGGGAGCTGGAGGGTCTTGTGGCCGCAGAGCCCCGTAGGGGAGCTAGAGGGGGCTAGAGGAGGGGGTCCCGGAGGTGGAGACGGAGCTGGAGAAGGGTCGGTTTGGAGGAGAATCCCGTGGGAGGGCGAGGCTGGAGAGGCGATGTCAGAGGAGGTCAAGGCTGGAGAAGAAGGGGCGGAGGAAAAGGGAGGGGTCCGCAAGCTCGAGGGAGGAAGGTGGGAGGAGCGGGCATCGATTGGCCCGGAGGGGGAGGGGAGGGAGGAGGAAGGGGCATTGGGCAGGCGGCGACTGTCCTGGCCTGAAGGTGGGGCGAAGGAGGGGGTGGGGGGAGGGGCGGCTGGCCTGGAGGTGGGGGTGCGGCGGCGAGGCCTGTAGGAGGGAGGAGAGGAGGAGGGGTGGGTGGGGTGGGGCAGCTGTCCTGGAGGGGGTGGCGACGGCTAGCTTAGAGGATGAGGGAGGTGGAGGAGGGAGCTGGCGGCAGCTGGCCTGGAGGAGGTGGGAGGTGGAGGAGGTGGGGCGGCAACGGCTGGCCTGGAGAAGGAAGGGGGTTGGCTGCAGCGGCTGGCCTAGGGGAGGGGGAGGCTGGGAGGAGGAAGGGGTGTTTTTCCCCTTTTCCTTTTGTTTATTTTTTTATTTTGGTTTAATTTTAGCCGTTAGATCTAGGATGGGTTAGATTAACTCAAAACTTGGTTAAGTTAATTGATTAAAATAACGGAGATTTATGGGTGTAAAATGTCACACTTATTTAGGGTTTCTCATATAATTCGTGGTTATGGAGGGTTCTTGGGGTAATTACCAAACTACTCAGGGTTATGGGATCCCGTTTAAATATTATTAATAATACATGTACATAATAAAATTAGAATAAAATAATTAAAATTACAATAAAATAAATAATGTACTTTAATAATATAAGTAAACATACTTAAAATAATGTACTTCAATAATTATTTAAGTACATAATTAAATTCGAAAAAATACAATAAAATATCTAAATATGTATCTAATCAAAGTATACATATATAAATTACTTATAATAGTAAAAATAAAAAATAAAAATAAAATACATTATATATAGATAAATATACTTACAATTATACATGTAAAAATTAACACCTAATAAATTAACTTGTAAAAATAAATAAAAATCATAGTAAAAAACTGCATAAAATATTGGACATTTTCCATGTTTTGGTAAAAAAATAATAAAATCATTTATTATTTTTAAATCATTTAATAAGGTATTATTTCCATGTTTTGGCGTTTTTACGACTGAGGTGGACCAATTAGGGCTCAGCAATAGTTGACCTTTGGTCAACTGTCCTTGCCTAGCCCTGGGTCTCTGTCTGACACCGACCATGCCATTTTCCCAGCATGATACACTGCCCAATGATCTTTTCCTTCACAAATTTTGTCCATCATGCATCTACCACGCCTTAACATTGGGTAGTCAAATCGAGCATCGATCTCCATGCCTTCCCTCAGTCAAACTCTCGCCTGTACATATAGTCGCCCTCCACCATTTTTTAATCTTATCCTTCTTGGCCTCCTTAAACCCCCGAATTATCAAAAGCAAGTTGAGCTCGGTGACAACAAGCTCCTTGTGAGTTTACAGTGCATGAAGGGGTTGTTTTGAAGAGATCCACATCTCGTCAGACCTCTGTTGGCGAGGTTCTTGCTCCCTGTCCTCAGGTATGAGCTGCTTACTTTTTACTCATTTTTAGGTACAGTTTGGATGTAGATTTTATTTCTAGCATTTATTTCGGCCTTTAACCCATCGTTGTAGTGTAAAAACCAAATTCAGTTTGCCGAAGTTCTCGAGCTCTGGTCGTCTATTTCAACGTCCACATCCCCATATTCTGACTTGCCAACCACTGCCTCGCATTCCCCTTTACCTTCTCCACATTAAGACCACCTTCAATCACCCTGATCAGTCCTAGATCAGGTACCCAGATGTCCTTCTCTGCCACCTTCGCCGGAGACTTTCACTTCATCTCACCTCGACTCCACAACATCCAACAAAAGGTAATACACTTGCACTCCTATCCCTCGAGTCTTCATGTGCATGTTGCGACATCAAGAGCCTCTTCTTGAGGCCAATTAAGTTCGTGCAGAGCTCTCCAGGACTCTCGAGTTTCACCGAGCCACCGGGATCCCATCAATGGGTACTAGATGTATTTGAGGGTATCAATTGTTGTGGAACACCTCTAGGACCCGACTGAGCATCTCAGCAGTGAACGAGGAGTTCAGAAGAGGAAGAATCGATAAGAAGAAGCTCCTCAACCAAGATGTTCTTCCATGTTCTTTAGGAAGAACGGGTGCCATAGGATCCTTCCCCTACTCCAATTTGGATCTAGGTCGTTGGATCGAGTCGCGCCACCATCGCCAGATGTCCAACAGGGATCTAATCTCATTCTGTCATCTATGAAGCAGTATCACCTGACGAGACGACACCACATGTCCAAGAGAGATCATCACTGTCGTCTGATCGCGTGTAAGTTTAAGGTAATTGAACAGAACCCCCTTTATTTTGTTTGTTCTATTTTAGTCTTGTAAAAATTAGTTGTAATGTAAATATTTGTGGAAAATTTACAAAGGACCCCTCATGTTATTTGTATAATGCATTAGGGCTATCGGAAGCTCATCGCACGTGGTCCCTCACGTGAGTTGGGCATTTTCTAGGTAGACCCTTATGGGATTTATTATTTCATTTTAGTCTTAAAATTTGTATATTAATAAAAAAAACTTGTGCTTTATTTGCATTCTCTCCACTATAGTATATTTTTTTTACAAATTAATGAATCCACGATTCATCACCTTTATTCTTTTATTTTAGCTTCATTTCCTTGGTGAAATACATGTAAATACCCACTAATTTCATAAAATTAACATTCAACATGCATTGGTTAAATTTGCATTTTTAACATTGTTTATATTCAAATAAATGAATAAATAAGAAAAAATAAAAGAAAAATAAAAATAAAGGATGTATTTATAAAATAAATGCAGACTGACCCGAACCCCAAGAGAATGTCAAGACTTGACCTGATCGACCGGGAATAAAGTAGGGGGAGATAGGGTCTTTAATTCAAAAATCCAAAAATAATTTATAAATATTCTTCCTTTTTATTTTTGAATTTATTCTTTGTATAAAACTTACACTATTTTATTTTTTATATAAATTGACATCATATTAAATATTTTTATAAACAAAAATTACAAATAAAAATGTTTTTCAAATAATAAAAATAATTACAAAATAAAACCATGTATAGAGTAAAAGTATCCACATTTAGAAAAAACTGCAAAGTGATAACTGAAAGATCAATTCTGACTCCTTACGAACTCAAATTGAATCAAACTTATTTCCATTTATTCTAAATTAAATTATCTTTAATATGATTGTGATTTCATAATTTTTGGAGTTACGGTTGAAAAATCGATTTTATGGGGCGGTTGTGCAATTTTACCATTTTTATTGTATTTATTATTTTATTTTTTATACATATTATATTTTTAATAATTGTAAGTATTATTTACTATAATTTAAAGTAAATAAAAAATTTAATTGAAAAAATTTGTATAAAATTATTCCTTATTTGTACATGTGTATAATGTGCATTATGTATATATGATATGTATAAAATTAACATCCTTCTATAAAAACCACCAAAAAATATTATCTAACATTAACTAATCAAATTAATATAATTTGATTTGTTTATTTATTCATTTATTTGATTTGAAAAAATGCTGTGTATATAAGATTTGATATTATACCTTAAATAATCACCATTAAGGTGGTTAATTAATTTTTATAAATTAATTATTTTAACTATTTCATTTAATTACAAATTTCATTTTTAATTTATTTATTAATTTACTAATTTATTTTATTTATTTAATTAATCACTAAATACCTTTCTTTTTGTAATTGTTTTTTTATTTTTCTTCTCCTTTTTGTTGAGCTCCTCATTCCTCATTTCCTCTTGATCAATCTTTGGTGGAGAGAAGCCTAATCTCCAAGAGCTTCTTGTCGTAGAAGGATGCCTAGCCTACGAGCCATCCGGTGACAGCGAGTCGGTCCTCATCGAGGCCATCACGACGTGTCCGATCTCAAGGTGAAATCCACTTTTTTCTGTAGTTCTTCTAGATTAATTTTATATTTTAATTCACAGTCATTTAGTTGTAAAATTTTTATTCATAGTTGGCATCATTTCCGATCTCATATTTGATTTCCGATCCAACACTGATCTTTCATCTCATCTTCTTGATCCCTATATTTTCTATCCTACCTCACATAATCTATCAACTCTGACCACGCACGATGGTCGGATCTCCGGATTTTTATTCCATCTCATCGAATCTGCACCCGTTCTCAAATTTTTTTGTGTTTGTTTTTTTTGGATTGAGTCGTCGTGCTCGCATCCTCATTTATTTATGCAGAATTAAAAAAATAATAAATAAAAAGTATATATTTTCCTTTCTAACATTTATTTTGAATGAATAAAAAAATTACAAAAATAAAAAAAAAGAGATTTCTGCATTTCCTATTTTTAAAAAAATATAAAAACATAATAAAAGTTTTGTTTTTCTATGTTGATTCTATTTTACAAAATAAAAAAATAAAAAAAATTATCCAGCGACAGCCATGAGACCCTCCGCCAGCACCTCCTTCCCGTGGTGTTCGTCGACCTTCGGGACGTGTGTTGCCCCGAGCCACCCTCTGCCACATGTCAACCACCGCAGCTCCCCTCTGCGCGGGCCGCCCGTCCAACAATCCACTGCCTCCGCCACCTGGAGCGGGGCGTGTGTCGCCCCTCCTCCTCTCCGGCATTGTGTGCCCGCCTGGAGGCCCACCATCATCGCAGCCCCCATCTGCGTGACCCTCTGCGTGAGTCACCGTCGAGCGGCAGGAGCCGCAGCCGCTGTCGAAGAAACCACCCTCTCCAGCCGCCCATAGCACCTGAGCACAGCCGTGAACGCCTCAGTCCTCCACCGTCGTCTGTCGCGACCCAACCGCAGGTTCACGTGAGAGCCACCTTCGTCGAAGACGATGTACCACCATCGCCCTACATCGCAGATCGCCCTCCTTGCGGCGCTTCGAACCCAACGAGTCCCCCACCGCCTCACGTCGCATCTCCTGCATCTCAGAGCCCCCGTTGTCGCCGCTCCATGGAAGATCCCCGCCTGCTCGCTCCATCAATCTGTCGTCGGCCTCCTTGCTTGGAAAAGAAGGGAGTTGTGGCTCCCTTTTCCTCTTTGAGATCGAAGACACAACACAAGAAGAAAACCCTAGGGATAGTAAAATATTGGAGATATTGAAAAAGTGCCCATGGACATTATCAAAATTGCAAATCAACCTCTACTCTAGATCAAGTCATGTGTGTAGCGCTCGTGTTATTAGGTAAATTACGGGTTTTATCTTGTATTTCCTTTCTATTATCTTTTAATGTAGAAACATTAAATATTTGCAAATAAGTCCCTATTTTCTAGACTTTCAATTGCTTGAGCTTTTTCATGGAAATAAATATTTTAATTTCTCAATAAACTCTCGAAAAATCATTTTATATTCATGATGTGTTCCTCTTCATTGTGAATAAATTTCATTGTAATTTATTTCCATTTGATAATATTAAAAAATCAAAAACAATGTATTTACTTTGCCTGACATTTGAAAAATCATTAAAAATAAAATATTATCTGAAAAATTCCAAAAAAAATTAGATGTATTTTATTGTCTTTTATTTTCTGTCCAATTTTCATGCATCAATTATTTTCAAAACGCCTAAATTGCAAAATATCAAAAATCTTAGAAAAATCGTAGAAAATTATAGAAAAATCCAAAAATAGTTATTACAGTTCCTGTGTGTAGGTATTTGTCTACATTTTTGCATAAAAATCATTCCCAGGATTTTATGCACTTAAAATATTTTTAAGTTACAAATTACTCTAGTTTGTGCATTATTTATCCTTTTTGCCACTATGTGATTTTTATAAAAATAGAAAAACATCAGAAAAACTTGGAAAAATTACCAAAAACATTTTAAAATTTATAAAACCCAAAAGTATTTTCTTTGCAATTTTCTAAGCATTTCTGAAAAATACCAAAAGAGTGTGGTGTGTGTGCGTGTTTCTTTCCTTGTGTATATTGTTCCTTAATTGAAAATTTAAAAAATGAAAAATCGAAAACCACTAAAACTCCTTTATTTTCGAAATTCGACTACTTCGTTTTTCAATCATGCCCCTTATATTCGACCATGGTCGCTATACCAGGTAAATAAAAATAGAGAAGACTGCTTACATTACATTTTCTTGATTTCATTGAGTGGTTTTAATTTTATTTTTTCTCGTTGACCAAACTGATAGACTAGGGACAATGACATTGCATATTTTTCCACCTTAGCTGATTCTGCAGATTTTCGTGTCATCAGAATAGAGCTGTTAGCACGACTTTATAGTCATTTTTCAGTTTAATTTTATTTTATCTCTATTTTTTATAACTACCTTCTGACCATCTCTGTTTTGCTTTTTGTGCAAGGAACCACCGGTGTACGATTCAGATTCTTTGGAAGGTCCAGCACAGGAGGAGGAACAGAAGAGCCAGAGAGCAGCTATTCTATTTAGATAATTTTTGTGAATATTTGTAATAATTTAGGATTATTCTGGACACTTGGACTAATTTGGACACTCAGACTATTTCGGGGTCTATTTTCCAAGTGTCAGTGCACTGGGGAACCTCGTCATTTTTTGTTTCCTCGCTTTTATTTGTATTTGTTTCACGCAGTTTTTTTTGTGCTTGAGCCCCTAGATTTAGATCTTTATTTGATTGAGAAAGGTAGCATTAGGTCATATAAGCGATACACTTCATTGTTTTGGGGAGAGCAACCACCTCATTATATTTTCATTTTACTTGCTCACGTACACACTAATGTTAGTGCTCAAATCCTATAAGCCAACCTAAGTGTCTGTACAACTTTTGTTTGATCACCTAATTCTAAAATTGAAAAGATAAAAGACCAAATTTCACGGTCTTCACATTGCGTAGAATTTGTGAAACGAGGGTTTGCTTTATGTTTGGATGTCTTTGGTGTGATTTGGTTATAGTCATCATCTCTAGATCATTAGTAGTCACCTTCTGTTTCCTTTCTCGTCATCACTCTGTAGCCCTCCCTCCCACCCTTCATCTCTCCATTCCCATCATCTTCGACCACCTTATAGGAAGGTCGGGACCACGATCGACCTCTCTTTCTGCCCCCTCCCTATTCTCTCTTTCTACTGGGCATGTTATGATTGATGCCCACAGAGAACAGATTGAGCAGATGCGAGACTCGGGCGATTTCTTTGTTGGGATGATCGTGCATTCCATAGAAGATCACATTGAGCAGTTGTGAGTTTTAGATGACTTCTATTCTGGTATGATGGTTGAGCAGCCCGATCAGGAAGCGCAGTCAGCTTTTACATTGAGTCCCTTCATTCTGGATTTAGAGTTCATTCATCTACTGCCTAATTTTCAGGGGAAGTGCACGAGGAGTCGTATCTTCATATATCTAAGTTTGAAGGTTTTTGTGTAAACTGCGCATACCTAGATATCACTTCTAGGGAGCTGATGCTGATGACCTTCCCATTTACACTTCAGAGCAGAGCCATGAGTTGGCACCAAAGGTTGGGAAGGAAGATCGTTGCTTGGGGAGATTTAAGTTCACAGTTTCTACAGAGATTTTATCCCCAGCATAGAGCATATTTCATGCGGTCTTGCATTCGAGATTTTTCAGTAGACCCCCATGAGCCATTGAGAGATTCATGGCTTAGGTTTGTTGACCTATTAAGGAGATTTCCATATCATGGAATCTCGGTGACTGACGTTGTACAGATCGCCATAAGGGGAATGACCATAGAGCAGATAGGACTGGTACTGACCTCGTGTGATGGTTCACACCACAGTCCCGACACGGACATACTTTTTACCATCTTGGGAGATATTTCATCCAATTCAATAACTTCATAGCCTTCACGAGATGATTTATTCAGGACAACACACGAGGGAGATATGACACCAGTTGAGTGTGTGGCACTTCATGCCGATTCAGACAGTATACACTAGTCAGAGGATGTGGATTCTACTACATTTCAGATGATGGACATGTTGACCACCACTGTGAGTTCCTAGAGCCGGACATTGGTCGAGTTCCTGTTCGTTTTACAACCAGAGTTCGAACCAGTCCTGCACTTTTAGGTCAAAGATTCTTGGATTCTAAATATGCTAGTATCCCAAGAAATGAAGAAGGAGCCCACATTGTTTTAGCCTTCCTTTCAGCCATCTCAACGTCCCTATCCAGATGATTCAACTTTAACTACTCTTCAGAGATACTTCTGATTCAGATGGATATCTTGATCCATCTCAGCATAGAGAGCTTGATGAGGGACACCATTTTGATTTGACAGACCTAGATAGTACCATATTTGAGCCTTGTGTCCTCCAGTTTGATGAGATTGATACATTCCATGACGATCAAATGTTAGCCAGCATTGTCGCAGCACGAGGATCAGTTTCAAACACTTTTACAACTTCTCCACTATTGACCAGTACCATCTCCTGTTTCCAAATTGTTTAGAGATCGTTTTCAGCCGATGAGACCTTTTTGTCTGAGGAGTGGGTACTTGATTGTGGCGCATATTCCCAGTTATATTCTGATTCCTCATTCTTTAACGATGATTTTTCATTACTCCTGGGGGTTATCTGCGGGAGGATGCCACATACTCTGTGTACTCAGTTTCACTTTCTGGGAGTGTATCCGATTTGTCGGATCATGAAACCGAGTCTTTTGGTTTTCCTGAGTATGAGTTTTCTCCCCTCGACAACCCTCGCGAGGATGAGCTGATCTTTGAGCTATTCGATGATGTTGTTGATCTCTCTACATTACATGCATCAGATATCGGTTTTCTTAGTGAGTCTCATGATCTTGATTTTCCTTATCTATTCGAGACGGTGATTGACATGGAGGATTCCCTGACAGATCCTTCCTTCTCCACATTGGATTTCTTCAGCTCCATCCAATCACTCCATTCAGACCTTAAACTGATGATTTCTTTTGTGCTACCAGAATATGATCATACATCATCTTCTCTTTTCTCGGTAGCTGACATCCACTTGAGTGCATATTCGGGTGTCTCTTTTGACCATCCTGAGTCTGTTGTTGTTCTCCCACCAAGATGACAATAGCAGTACTGTATTCATCTGACAGATGTTGTCCTGAAATCTCGATATTGTGTTGTCCTAGCCTTTGTGCCCAGTTAGGGGTGTAAACTCTAGCGCTTGTTGAGAGGTACCTCAACATTGTCTTACTTGTATAGATCCATTCTGTCCATATCACTCATTCTTTCTATCTAAACACCCCATCTTCAGCTCATGATTATGCTACACTTAGGGTGCACATTACCCTAAGTATAGGGGGTGTCAGACTTGTGATTATCCATTTGATTCTATTACCTCTGTTTTGTTGCCTATACTTAGGGATATTTTACCCTAAATATAGGGGAGGTAATATTTGTACATCCCATCACTCGGTAGTTGATGAATCCACATTTCATCATCTTTATTCTATCATTTTGGCACCAAAAACCCTAGCAAATGCCTATAAATACCCTTAAATAGAGCATCTTAGCATTCATGCATGTGCATTCAGATAGTGTCTAAAATACTGTAATTAAGGCCAAAATTATAGAATAAATAAAGAAAAGAAAAAGAATAAAATATTGTAAATATTTTATGACCCGAAACCCCGAGACCTAGGCATCTAGATGAATAGGTCGACAAGGAATAAAGTAGGGGGAGATAAGGGCCAAAATACATACCAAACACATGTACTTATTTATTCATTCTTTATTCATTTTGGGACCTATTTTTGGTTCCACTTTTTATACATCAAATAAAGAAACTTTGTACATGAAAGTTGTAGATAATTTTATAAAGAAAAATACAAAAGTGATTTCACAGAAAAAGAATACACAGATAAAAAGTTATGATATGAATAAGAATCTAGAATCCCAACTTTCCAGACCCGTATCTCACAACTGACAACTCCAAATGTAGCAAACTCACCTTTAATTGTATATAGAATAAAATAATCTATTTAATGGTGGTGGTTTCGCATTTGGCGGAGCTACGGTTTGAAAGTTGAGTTTTGGACCCCTATTGTATACCTGTACTGAATAAAATATTCAATTTATTCTTTATTCATTATTTATTCATTTTTATATTTTTCTAATTATGTAAATATTTCTTGTAATATATATGTGTACTAAAATCAGAATAAAATGCAAAGAAAATACAAAAATAAAAATACTTGTATAAAGGATACATAGGTATACTGCCTATACACATACCTGTACAAAACACTCTTATAATTTATTAATTATACATAATAAATCAGAAACATAAAATAAAAATATATTATTGTGTATAAAAGTATTTTACAATTTTACAAAATAAGAAACAAAAATAATAAAATTAAAATATACAAAATAAAAATAAAAGTAATAAAATATATAGATAATATACCTATATAGGGGTATAAAGGTAACTTGTAAAAATATACTTCATAAAATAAATTAAAAATCATAATAAAATACTACATAAAATTTTAAGCATTTTTTTATTTAATAACCCAAAATTAATTCGACTATATTCTATTTTTTATTGAATTAACAAAGCTTTTCGTAAATCTTTTTCCTGGTTGGTCCACGTGGACCAACCAGGTGCCTCCGACTGTTGACCGGAGGGTCAACAGCCTGTCCTTGATCCCTAGGTCTGCGTTGGCCTCGATTTTTGCCCAATTTTTGCGGATTTTTCGAGGTCGCGCCGTCCACCTTCTGTTGTCGATCTCTTCTGCGATTTTGTTCACTGTACATCCACCTACCTCGCCAACCTCCTAGATCTACCTAGATCTTCTCCTCTCGCCCGTGACTTCCCCTCGAAGTCACGCACTCGCCATTCTTCAAAAACAAACCCCCCACTTCCATCCTCGGTTTGAACCCTCTTGGACCATCCATCCTCCTCCCTTTCATGCTCTTCGGGTAGCCGGAGGTGACAGCTCCACCGCCCTGCCGTTAGGCGAGTCGAGGAAGGCTCGAGGCGTCTCCACCACCTCCGCCAACCGCCGGCATCGAGGTACCCTTCCCTCGCCCTTTCTGGGCTCGAGGTCGTATTATCCCTTTTGTTTTCTTTTTCCTTTTGTTCCTGGCATCTAGCTCTTCATTTCCCCCCATCTTCTCGTCTCTTTCGCGCATCGATTCGTCCAATCGATCCTCGCCGGAGCTATCTCCGGCCACCGCTATTCCTTCACGCCGTCGCAGCACACCGCCACTCCCTTGCGCCACGTGATCGGGGCAATTTGCCCCCGGTCATATCACTATTTTCTTGTGCAGGTCCAGGAGCTCGAAGTTCGCATGGAGGGCGAGTTCTGGAGGTGCCGGAACCACCTGGAGCTGCTTCTTCGACCTCGTCGTCGGGAGAGGGCTCCGGTGGTCGACGGGCCATTTTGTCGCCACCAGACAGTAGACGACCGCCGGAGGAGATCAGGGGAGCATTTTGGAGCAGCTGGACCAGCCGGGGAGGCACGAGAAGGCTGGAGGAACTTTTCCCCGGCGAGGTTCTTCCCGGTTCTTCGTCAGTTCCTCTTCACCGTTGGATCGTGAGGCCTCCCCAGATCTCTTCTCCGCCGTTCGATCCAAGACGCGCCATGCCTTCCGATCATCATCAACTTCTGATCGTGGCCGCTGGATCGCGAAGGGGCATCACCGCATCTGACGCCGACACGTGGATTAGTGGATCGTGATCCACCGTTCGATCACGCGCAGGCGAGAACCGTCAGGATCTTGACACGTGGCGACACCGAACCATCAGCCGTCAGATCAACTCCGCGGGGGTATTTTGTACTTCACCCCCCTCGTTTTTGTTTAATTATTAGGAAGCCTCTAAACATTCATTGGTTGTGTATGTTTTTTTTGTAATATTTACAGAAAACCCCCCCCCTAACATTTCGATATTGCACTTGCACCCTTGCCAGCGAGGCGCACGTGCGTGAGCACGTGCGCTTGGCCATTGTGCCTCTAAGGGCCTTGTGTTTTGGGGTGTTTCGTTTTGGTCCTGAAAGTATTTTCTTCAGTACAAATTTTGGGTAAATATTGCTCACAGGCCCTCCGGTTTCTGTCTATTTGCATAAACATCCCTCCCAGGCGCGCGTGGTACTCACGTGCGCTTGGGGACTTTTATAATCAAGCCCTTGTGGCTTTTTGGTTTGTTGTTTGGCCCATAAAATATTTGAATTCAGTAGTAATTTTGTGCGAAAATTGCAGGCATGCCCCCATAGTTTTATCTATTTGCAATATAGTCCCTGCCAGGCCTATCACTTGTGCTGACTTGCTCTATTTATTTGGACCTTCATTTTAATTCCAAAAAAATTCTAAAATTTTAAACTTAAGCTCCTGTTGGATTATATTTTGACGCCCTATTTTTAGTTTGTGCTTTTATTTTATTTTTATATTTATTAAAAATCAAAAACTTGCTTTTTGTGTACTGTTTAGCTAAGAAAATGCCAAAAAAATATTAAAACCCCTCCAAAAATCCTAAAAAAATTACCTAGTGTATATTTTATCTTATTTTAGTGTCAATCCAAAAATCATTAAAAATCTCAAAAGAAAAACACTAAAAATTTAAAAACACTCAAAAACTTCAAAAAATATATAAAATAGTAGAAAACTCCAAAAATCACAAACTCAGTTCCTGTTTGTTCCTCATTTTGTTCTTTTTATTTGAAAATTATTGTGAAAAATTTTGAGTACTGGTTGCTATTTTTAAACCCTATTTTATTCACAACCAGCCCTTGTTTCACTGTTTTGAGTTATTTAAGTATTTAAAAATACCAAAAACACCTTGAAAAATCCCCAAAAATCACAAAAACAGTAGAAAATCATAAAAATACCAAAAACAATTTATTTCTGAATTTTTGGTAATATTTACTTATTTTTATAAATATTTCACCTTGCCTTTTATTCCATTGTCTTTAAATTCCAATATTGAAAAAGAAAAAGAAAAATATAAAATATAAAATTATAAAAATCAGAAAATTAAAAATCAAAATACAAAATTAAAAATTAAAATAAAAAAAATCGAAATTAAAAACCCACAAAAATTTCCTTGCTTGTTTGCTCAGTGTAGACACTTCACACACACACATTCACTTGAGCACATTTGCTTGAACTACCATGCTTGCTCCCTGTGTTCGAACTCTCTGCATACTTGTCACTATACACCATTTGTGCAGAGTTAAAAATAAATTTTAACTCCACATTAGTTCTAAATTATTGATCTTTAGTGTGGGTTAATTGTTGACTTTAATCGAGATTTGTGTGGTTGACACTTCGACTGAGTTCACGCTTTGTGTTGAACTTAAGACCGCCAAATTTCGGTGAAATCAAATGGCGCCGTTGCCGGGGAGCAACAGCGAGTAGTTTGCATTTTGCTTGTGTTGATTGTCTACCATAGCTTTAGTTTCTATCTCTTGCATTTGTGATATTGATTGATTGAGCTATCTGACCGTTTCTTTTCTTGTCTTCTTGCGAGGGACCGCGGAGCAAGGCGGATCGCCTAGGTGACCCGAAGCAACCTTGGGAAGCGGAGCCGGCTATTCCTTAGCCAAGCCGGCAGGAGAGAGCAGGAGGAGTGAGAGAGTGGTAGTGTAGCTTGCATTTTATTTTTGTGAGAGAGTGATTTGTTGAATTGTAATAATACAGGTACACTTGGACTTTCGGACACTTAGACTACCGGGCCTAACTTCCGGGTGTTTGTTCACCCGGGGGCTCACCGCGGTTTTTATCGCGTTTTCATCGCTGTCATTTTCCGGTTTTGTTTTCATTTATCCTTTCTTTTGTGGATTGAGCTCTTAGATTAGGTCCTGCTTGATTCGATTAGAATAGGTCCAAACACACTAATTACCTTTGCATGTTCCTATAGATCGTTGTTGGACTTAGACTAATTAAACAGTTGGCTAGTAGCTTCCGATCCACGCGCCGCGAGCTCACACCCGAACAAGCGCTTTCTCCTAACTCAAATGTGTTGAGCAGAGGAGGGGTGAGCCTAGATCGGACACTCGGATTAGGAGTTAGTAGCTAGCTTGTGGTTCTTCACGCTAGCAGTTGCCTGCTCTAGGACGATTTCCGCTTGCATATCGCCATGTAGCTTAGGTTTAAAAATTCTGCTTTGCATCCCGCATGGAGAGAGCTGGGATTCGTTGTAAGTCCTCTTACTTTATACGCATCATCTAGGCACAAAGGTGAGATTTCCACCTTGGTGTCGACTTGCACGGCTTTTCCGACTCTACTCTCCCTCTGTTTTTGGAACAAAGTAGGATAAAGGAAAAATACAAAAAACCGTTAGGCGCTTGTTTGAATCTACTCAAAAGAAGCGATAACACCAAAAAAATTAAAAAAGGGACTGCTAAAGAAAACTTGACCAAAAATAAAATCGGTAATTGGATTCATTGTTTGGGGAGAGTAACACCCTCACTTGTATTCAGGTTGCATGGGAAGGTCTCCTTCCAAGTGAGGTGAGCGCTTCGTAAGGATTAGAGCCAAAAACCCAACTTGTGGCTGCCTTGTGTATCGCCTGGATTTCCGAAGTATTGGCGCTACTATCGTACGTAGTCGAGTAGGACTTGGTCGCCATTGGTGACTCACTATTGTGTGAGCGCCGACCTTGTCCGAAGTACCGAGCTTAGGCCACGCCTTCACGGGTGTGTCTGTCTCACCGGCTGCGTCCGAGTAGGATCTTGCACGCTCACGGGTGATTCCGTTGCGAGCGAGGTCCGAAGTATCGGTTTCGCCTATCGGCTTCCTCCCTCTATTTCTTTGGCTGAGTAGGGATCCAGGAAGGGTTACAAGGACCTTAAAAAGCGCAAGTTACAGGTTACACAGGAGGAGGACAAGTACGGGGACACTTTCCTGGCAGTACTCTCGCTCCTATAGGCGTATCGTTCTAAGGACTCGTGACAAGATAAATACCTAAAAACAAGCTAAAATTGACAAGATAAAAGCCGAACCTTCACGGCTTCACGAGTTGAGTTGGTGAACTCACCCTTGCCTTGTGTTTGATTGTTAGATTTATTTAGGTCAAGATCAAAAACACAGCACAATTGTGCGCAATTTTGTTGCTTTCCATATCATCTTCTTCTTCTCTTGCATTTTCCCTGCTCTTCCCAAATAATCAAGATGATGGGATGGAGATCTCTTAGGTCGACTCTGTCGGCACCGCTATCCAGCACTCCTCCTTATTCATCTAGGAATGCCTCGGAGAGCCCGCTCTCCGAGCCCGAGTTTACATCCACCCTGTTCCCCCTCGACCACCCTTCCCATTCTCCTTCTCTCAGTCCAATTGTGTCAGAATTCAATGCATCACAGAGTTCGGCTCATTCAACAGCACCTGAGATGGCCTCTTTTGCTTTTTCAGAAAATCCATCAATGGCAGACAGAGGCGAGCACCCAGATGACCACGATCACCCTCCATTCATAATCGATCAGGTGGCCATCAACAATTCCTTGCTAGCGTCCCTGGAGACTATGCAGAGACAGATCCGGGACCAGGGCACATTCATGGGTGATCTGATGAGAGAAATAGCGCATATGAGAGAGAACCGACCTGGGGGCGGTGGCGGAGGTGGAGGAGGAGGACCCGATGCAGGAGGAGGCGATCCAGACGCTGAGCGACCACCACAGACCATCATGAGGGAACTGCACAACCCAGCTGCATCCCTCACTCACCGGTGGATCAGGCTCCCGCCAATTCACGGAGATTTCGAGCTTCGGCCCCACACAATTCAGCTGCTACCCAAGTTTCACGGGTTGCCGACCGAAGAGCCGCACCTCCACCTCCAGGAATTTGAGATGATTTGCAGCACTATCCATGATCGGTTGATGATCGAGGACACCATCAAGATGATCGCCTTCCCTTTCTCTTTGGTTGATAGAGCCGCATACTGGCTCAAACATCTGGGGCGATTCGTCGATACATGGGCAGATCTCCGGACCGCGTATCTGAAGAAGTATTACCCTCTCGGCCGGACCAACGCAGCTCGAGCCATGATCAGCAACTTCGTCATGATCCCAAATGAACAGTTCCATGAAGCCTGGGATCGATTCAGAGAGCTCATCGACCGGTGTCCACATCGCGACATATCCAAGCCCAATTTGGTGCAGAGTTTCTTCTGTGGGCTGACACCGGAGCTGCAGGGGCTAGTGAACGCCTCTTGCGGTGGGTCTTATTTCTCCAAGGGAGAAGACGACGTCTGGGCCATCTACGAAGGCATGGCAGAAAACTCTACTGTGATGACCCAGGCCCGAGTCTACACTCAGCAGAAGCCCCCGCAAGGAGCGGGATCATTTCAGAGGATCGCCCGCATCGATGCCGGTCCCAATACAACGTCGGTAGCCGCCGCCCAAGCCGAATCAGCAGCAGCCGACATGGGCATAATCAGTGAGAAGTTGGACCGCATGGAGATCCTCGAGAAGAAGCAGAACCAAGGTCTTGCTCAGATGGACCTTCTCACCAAAACCATGAGTGACCTAAAAACTCGAATCCTATGCATTCAGGAGGCACAAGCTCACTCCCAACAGCCTCCCAGGTCACGGGCTGACTCCGGCAGTAGCAGTTCCAACCAACCCTCTACCTCATACCGACAGGTGAATCGTGTTCAGGCAGAGCCGGTTCCACTGCTACAATACCATCCAGAGCAACCGCCATCTCAGGAGACGCAGATGGTGGTGTATCAGCTGGAGCAGCCGCTGGCAGTTCTTCCTCCACCCTCTTTCGAGCAGGAACCGTTGATGGAAGTCAACGGGATTTGGTACGACCGGTACCCTCAGCCCGGGATTCGTCGGGATCACCCCGGATTCCGTTGGGGCAATGGTGGATCCTCTTCCCAGCAGCAGAACCCTGCCCAAGGACACCAGAACAGCCAGCCACAGCAGCATAACCAGCAGCCCCAGTATGCCCAGCCGTAGCAATATCACAGTGGTCCTCGTCCCGCCTATCAGGGACAACAGTGGAGGCAGCGCCAGCCGCCTCAGCAGTCTTATCACTAGCCTTCCTCCCAGTATCAGCAGCAACAGCAGCAGCAGCCCCATTTCCAGCAGGGACAGACATCCGGTTCTCAGGGTCCAGTCTTTGAGAACCCAGCCCTTGATGATCTTGCCCGCTTGCTATCTGAACAGCGAGCATCTTTCAGGCAAGAAATGGACGAATTCCGGCAGGAGATGCGGGATATCATCAAAGGCAAAGCCGCCATACCCGCTCAGATCGAACCTAATCCTAATAACCTAAAAAGAAAATCTGAGCATGTAGAGTTCACAGAGGATACCTCTCCTAGTGACGATTTGAATGATATGTCTTATTCTTTGAATGATGCTGATTTTGTGACTACTAGGAGCGGTAGGATGCCAGCCGGCGGCGCCTCTTCTGAGCAACAACCAGATGTTGAACCAGAAGCGCCAGAGGAGCAGAGGAGCGGTGCTGATGACGCCCAAGATGATGTTGAGGACGGTGGTGCTGATGCCACCAATGATGGAGATCAGGACGATGGTACTGATGCCGTCGAAAGGTCAGATGCAGACAGTGGTGCTGATGCCACCATTTTGGATGCTGAACCAGAGAGCGGTGCTGATGCCGTGAAGACCGGTGCTAGTGGTGACACTTAGGCCACCACATCCACTTTTGTTGAGCCGCCATCTGTGATGTTGCCACATTTTGTACCTAGAGATTGTGGGAACAAAAAAAAAACAAAAATTTTAATAAAGGAAAGGTTTCTGTTCAAATTGCGGATCCATATGTGGTGAATGATGATGATTGTATGGATTCTCCTTCTTCACAGGCACAGGGACCGATTCCTAGTCCTCCATCTGAGGAGGCCCCTACCATCCCCTTCCCTGAGGCACTCTGCCGTGCGAAGGGGAATAAAAAAGAAAATCAAAAAAAGAGCCAACAGGTAGAGTTCGGCAACGAAATGATTGACAGATTTCACATTCAGCTGACTCTACGAGAAGAATTTGAGCATATCCCCTTCTTCAAGAAGAATTTGAAAGAGACAACTACTGTCCGAAGGAAGAGGAGGCACAGAGATCAAATCCATATGCTCACGCACGACACTTGCTGCGCCATTCAGAATACATTGCCATCCAAGCGACCCGATACAGGAGCTTCCTATGTCAGATGCGAGATCTAGGAGCAGCGGTTCGATCGTACTCTATTAGACAGCGGGTCTTCGATCAACCTCCTTCTGGCAGCCTTACTCAAGCAGTTCGAGTTTGGCCCTCTTCTTCGAAGCAGAACGGTCCTTCAGTTTGCTGATAGGTCGATTAAGAGGCCGAAGGGGTTGTTGAAGGACGTGGTCGTTACCATTCATGGCCTGAAATTCCCCGTGGACTTTGTTGTATTGGACATGGAGATCCCTGAGTCGGTAACCGATGCCCCCATCATACTTGGACGCCCATTCTTGGCCACTGCCAAAGCGGTATCCGATCATGACAGTGGGACGGTATGTTTTCGCGTAGAGGGCGAAAGCATACAAATAGATACGATCGACCAGACCAGAGCCAGAGAGTTGGTATGCTCGGAACAATCCAGCGAAGCCGAGCAGATGACAGAGGAGGAGCTAGACATCCACCAGGTTTGTGATTTTGAGATGACTGATGATGAATCCAACTGGAAAGACCCTGTAGCACCGACCCTCGCCTTGCCTACAGATTCACTATATCTCAAGCTCATGGCAGTCGAGAGCCGGGAAAGCACATCCCTGGATGAGGATATCTCTGAGGCTGACAGTATTGTGATGAGTGGTGCTGAGGAATTTCAATCATGCTCATCTTCTTCTGATCCCTCGGATTCAGACATTGACTGGGATGACTTTGATGACTATTTGCCTTGTCTGATTCCTTCTGAGCCAACAGCCATGACAGAGTGCGAGCCAGTACAGTTTATTGATGATTCAGCAGGCCGCCCTTCGTCAGAAATCCATGTAGAGCGAGAGTTCTCCCATGCAGACCTGGTAGCATTTGCACAGACGTATCAGAAGCCAGATCTGCCACCTCCCAGTTGTCCAGAAAGGAAACCTCTGCCGCAATCGATGACATACAGATTCCTTGCGGGTGAGCCAGAAATGTACCCAGTCATTATCTCAGCAGATTTGACTGAAGAACAAGAATCTCGTCTGATGGAGGTTCTTGAAAGAAACCGCAAGGCAATCGGATGGAGTATACCTGATCTCCAGGGGCTGAGCCCAAATCTCTGCTCTCACCACATTTATCTTGAAGATAATGCTAAGCCGTCGCGTGAGTTCCAACGACCGCTGAACCCGAATCTTCGAGACGTAGTCATGAAAGAAATTTCAAGATGGTGGAGCGCCGATTTCATCTATCCCATCTCCGACTCCAAATGGGTAAGTCCGCTACATGTGGTACCCAAGAAGACGGGTATCACTACAGTTGTCAATGAGTCTGGAGAGGAGATCGCTACCAGAGTACCAACTTCTTGGAGGGTCTGTGTGGACTATAGACGATTGAATGAGGCCACCAAGAAGGATCACTTCCCGCTACCATTCATTGATCAGATTATCGAGCGGCTAGCTGGGAAGAGTCATTATTGTTTTCTTGATGGGTACTCTGGATACAATCAAGTGGCCATTGCGCCCGAAGACCAGGAGAAAATGACATTCACCTGTCCGTTTGGGACTTATGCTTTCAGACGGATGCCCTTTGGTCTATGTAACGCTCCGGCGACATTCCAAAGGTGCATGTTGTCCATATTCTCGGACATGGTGGGTGACTGTTTAGAGGTCTTCATGGATGACTTCTCGGTCTATGGCGACGGGTTCGACGCTTGTCCTGACTGCCTAGACCGTGTGCTCAAGCGCTGCATTGAGGTTAATCTTGTCTTATCCTGGGAGGTCGATCCGGCTAAGGTAGACATCATCAGAAAACTCAATCCGCCGTCCAATTTGCGTCAGTTACGGTCTTTTCTGGGGCATGTCGGTTTCTACCGACGGTTCATTCAGGACTTCAGTCGAATTGCTCAACCGCTCACTGACTTGCTGACCAAAGACACCGAGTTTATTGTTAATGATAAGTGTCTTGAATCTTTTGAGACTCTCAAGAATATGGTTGTTTCAGCTCCTGTCCTTCAGCCACCCGATTGGTCTCTCCCATTCGAGATCATGACGGATGCTTCCGATTTTGCCATTGGGGCTGTACTCGGACAGAGGAGGGATGGTTTACCTTTTGCCATTCACTACGCCAGCCGGACTTTGGATGCCGCGCAGAGGAATTACATTGTGACTGAGAAAGAAATGCTGGCCGTAGTCTTCGCTCTTGATAAGTATCGATCTTACATTCTCGGATCAAGAGTGACCATTTATACTGATCATACCGCCATCCGGTACTTAATGGCTAAGAAGGATGCCAAAGCACGTCTCACCAGATGGATCCTTCTACTCCAGGAATTTGATATTGAAATTAAGGATAAGCCTGGAGTCAAGAATGTGGTGGCGGATCATCTCTCCAGATTGGAGAATCTTGAGGAATCTGAGCCCAGCGCACCTCACTCCCATGGTATGCTGACATTGTGAATTATCTTGTTGCCAAGACGATCCCTCAAGGTTGGCCCAGGCAGAAACTCGAGACCTTCCTGGCGAAGGCCAAGTTTTACCATTGGGAGGATCCCGTCCTTTATCATGAAGGAGGGGACAGTATCTGGAGGAGGTGCATTCCTCAAGAAGAGCATCATAGCGTCCTCACATATTGCCACAAGCTTGAGGCAGGAGGACATCATTCTGGAAAAAGAACAGCACAGAAGGTGCTTCAATCCGGTCTATGGTGGCCTACTCTCTTCAAAGATTTTGATGAGTTCGTGAAGAGATGTACTGACTGTCAGAAGATGGGAACATGCGGACAGAGAGACATGATGCCCATGCAACCCATTCACTTCTATGAGGTTTTTGATGCATGGGGGATTGATTTCATGGGCCCATTTCCTAAGAGTCAGGGATTCGAGCATATTTTGCTCGCTGTGGATTATGTCAGCCGATGGGTTGAGGCCATCCCCGCCCAAGCCGCAGATGCTAAAACCGTTTGCAAATTTTTGAGGAAAAATATCATTTCACGGTTCGGTGTACCTAGAGTCTTGATTTCAGACGGGGGGTCTCACTTCATCAATGACAAAGTCAGGGCCCTTGCAGACGAGTTCGGCATTGACCATCGGGTTGCCACTCCTTATCACCCTCAGACTAATGGTCTTGCCGAAGTATCGAATCGGGAGATAAAGACAATCTTGCAGAAAGTTGTCCGCCCAGACCGAAAGGATTGGTCACAGCTTTTGGACTCGGTCTTATGGGCTTATCGGACTTCTTTCAAGAATCCATTGGGGACATCTCCCTTTCGTCTCGTCTATGGCAAGCCGTGCCATTTGCCAGTGGAGATCAAGCATAAATCTTTTTGGGCAGTTACTGAGTTGCTTCTAGATCCCGAGAGTATAGGAGACCAGAGAAGAGCTGAATTGGCAGCCCTGGAAGAATTGAGAGACACAGCCTTTTCGAACAGCCTACAGTACAAAGAGAAAGTGAAGACATGGCACGATTCGCATATCAGCCATAAACAGTTTGAGCCAGATCAGAGAGTATGGTTGTTTGATTCCAGGCTGAAATTATTCCTAGGGAAGTTGCAGAGCAAGTGGAAAGGTCCGTATGTGGTCAGGAAGGTACATGACAATGGCAGCATCGATATATCCGAACCGTCATCTTCCTCTACCTTCCGCGTCAATGGTCAACGCCTGAAACTATATCTTGATCATGATCCGCCAACCATCGATGTTGCCCCCATTCTTCTGGTATGAGATGTGTCCTTTGATTCTGATCATCTGCATCTCATACATGATAATCAATTCCATCTTCCGCTGTACAGACCCATCTGTTCATATCACTTTCATCTGTTAATTTATTTTCTCTTTTTCTTCTTTTCTTCTTTTCCTCTTCTATCTTCTTCATCTACCGAAAAGGTGCCGCCCCTTTTTGTCAGTTTTCCATACTTAGGACGTACTTTGTCCTAAGTATAGGGGGGGCGTGCACCTCGAGTTGTTTCTATTCTTTGATCCTCTCCATTGTCTCCTCTTCTTGTCTATACTTAGGGATATTTTACCCTAAGTATAGGGGGAGACAATTTGAGTACGATCTGTTCATTCCCACCCTTGACCCTCCCTGCGTTGTGTACAGTCTGCTATACTTAGGATTATTTGATCCTAAGTATAGGGGGGACGGTCAACTTCTCATTCATTGATTCCTTCATTATTTATTATTTAGACTTGTCTATACTTAGTACGAGTTATGTCTTCTCTTTTCTCTCCGATCTATGAGGACATAGCTCAAGCTAAGTATAGGGGGGTCGTATATACTGCGTATATACTTTAGCCATAACTCGTACTTTCGTATTTTCTTAATAATATGGCTAAAAATTCTTTAAAATTCATTAAAATCTTTAATAAAAAGATGTGATTATTCCTCAAATTTTTTTGTATTTACTGATTAATAAATCAGGTGAAAATGTTTTTTGCAAAATGTTTGAAAAATAGTTTGAAAATCTTTGTGAACATCTATTGAAAATATTTTGTTACATGTTTTCAACCTGTGTAAAATGTGTGGATTGTAAAATTTCTTTTCTTTGTGTGAAATAAAATGTTTGAAAAATGATTTGCAAATGGTTTGAAAAATGGTTGCAAAAATGATTTGAAGAACCTATATATACTGTTTTGAAAAGCCTTTGCAAAATGATTTTCAAATGTGTGTACATGTTTGTAAAAATTATTTTGGACTATAGTTTTCAAAAATTATGTGTAAATTGTTTTCAAATAAGTTTGAGGAATACTTACATCTCACCAAAATCCACTATATATATATATGTATAAAATTGACCACTTACCCTGTAAATTCTTAAAATCCACTTCCTGTAAATATAAGAAGCACTCCCGTGTACATATTTTTTCACCTAGTTTTTACCCAAAAACTTTTTCTTTCAAAAATCCCAAAAACATTTGCAAAATTAAAATCCAAAAACATTTGAAAAATCTTTTTGAAAAAGACAAAAAAATGCATATGCATCATCATCATCATATTTTCAAAAATCCATAAAAAGTTCAAAATCTTTGAAAATTGCATCACAAAAATATTTCCTGCATTCTGCATATCATTTGAATAGCATTCGCATTTTTCGGATTGAGTTTGATAGTTGAACAAGTCTAAGTAAAATCCGGAGATTGGAGCTTGATTGGACCTCAAAATCTACCTAATAACATGAACCTTATAGGAATTGGGTTTGAGGTACTTCAGGTCTAGTTGACTTAATTCTTTGAGGATCACGGGACTTGGTTCAATGGATTCTTGACTGCCTAAGTAGAATATTTCGGAGCACACGCACGATTCTTGTTGACAATGACCTAACTTGGACACCTGCACCTTTCACATGGCTCAACTCAGTTGGAGTGGTGAGGGGATTGGATTTGCCGGTACGAGACGCACACAGGTGGAAACATTTGTCCTCCTCTAAGGAGGGAAGTGCACCCCAACCCGTCCAGTGATTAGGAAGTCTAAAGACAGGAGGCTGTGGGTTGCGATAAAGCTTCAAAAGAGGGATAGTCTACTGGCTCAAGAGGAAAAACTCCTTATGTAAATGTTGCTGTATATAGTATTCAAAAAAAAAAGGTTCAGGCATGTACAAAAATAAAAAGCCTGCAAGTATGTACAAAGTCAATAAGCAAGCTTGAGTTCCAAAGTCAAATATGTAAGCATGCAGCAGGATGACTTGACTACACTGGTCTTGCATCCCGGGATAGGTAGTTACACTGGCTACCGTCCATTCTCTTCACCTCCTCCTCTTGAGTTGGCTGCCACTTGAACTTAGAAGGGAATACCCCGCTCCTCGAGGATGGAGTTGCTGGATTGGGGAATCATTGGGTTGTCGTACTGGAGAAGTCAGTTTCTTTGCCATTCTAGTTGGGGAGAGCCACCATCACTTACACTGTACAAGTCAGATTCATAGTCGTAAGAGTTTGCGTATGAGTTGAAGTATTTCTGACCTGACTATTGAGGAGACTTGGACAAAGTTTTGGGATTCTCAAGGACTGTTGGATTTCAAACATGGTTCTCACTAAGGTTCCGCCCGCACTAAAATTCCAAAGGTCCAACTTAAGCTCCAAACTTTGATTTTGTGAAGACAAGTTTGATAATCAAATGAAATCCATATTTCTTCTTTTTCTTTTCTTTCTGTTTCTTTTTGCACTTATTGCATAAGTGTTTGCTAGGGACTAGCAAAGGTAAAGTATAGGGGGATGATGAATCCACATTTCATCATCTTTATTCTATCATTTTGGCACCAAAAACCCTAGCAAATGCCTATAAATACCCTTAAATAGAGCATCTTAGCATTCATGCATGTGCATTCAGATAGTGTCTAAAATACTGTAATTAAGGCCAAAATTATAGAATAAATAAAGAAAAGAAAAAGAATAAAATATTGTAAATATTTTATGACCCGAAACCCCGAGACCTAGGCATCTAGATGAATAGGTCGACAAGGAATAAAGTAGGGGGAGATAAGGGCCAAAATACAGACCAAACACCTGTACTAATTTATTCATTCTTTATTCATTTTGGTACTTATTTTTGGTTCCACTTTTTATACATCAAATAAAGAAACTTTGTACATGAAAGTTGTAGATAATTTTATAAAGAAAAATACAAAAGTGATTTCACAGAAAAAGAATACACAGATAAAAAGTTGTGATCTGAATAAGAATCCAGAATCCCAACTTTCCAGACCCGTATCTCACAACTGACAACTCCAAATGTAGCAAACTCACCTTTAATTGTATATAGAATAAAATAATCTATTTAATGGTGGTGGTTTCGCATTTGGCGGAGCTACGGTTTGAAAGTTGAGTTTTGGACCCCTATTGTATACCTGTACTGAATAAAATATTCAATTTATTCTTTATTCATTATTTATTCATTTTTATATTTTTCTAATTATGTAAATATTTCTTGTAATATATATGTGTACTAAAATCAGAATAAAATGCAAAGAAAATACAAAAATAAAAATACTTGTATAAAGGATACATAGGTATACTACCTATACACATACCTGTACAAAACACTCTTATAATTTATTAATTATACATAATAAATCAGAAACATAAAATAAAAATATATTATTGTGTATAAAAGTATTTTACAATTTTACAAAATAAGAAACAAAAATAATAAAATTAATATACAAAATAAAAATAAAAGTAATAAAATATATAGATAATATACCTATATAGGGGTATAAAGGTAACTTGTAATAATATACTTCATAAAATAAATTAAAAATCATAATAAAATACTACATAAAATTTTAAGCATTTTTTATTTAATAACCCAAAATTAATTCGACTATATTCTATTTTTTATTGAATTAACAAAGCTTTTCGTAAATCTTTTTCCTGGTTGGTCCACGTGGACCAACCAGGTGCCTCCGACTGTTGACCGGAGGGTCAACAGCCTGTCCTTGATCCCTAGGTCTGCGTTGGCCTCGATTTTTTCCCGATTTTTGCGGATTTTTCGAGGTCGCGCCGTCCACCTTCTGCTGTCGATCTCTTCTGCGATTTTGTTCACTGTACATCCACCTACCTCGCCGACCTCCTAGATCTACCTAGATCTTCTCCTCTCGCCCGTGACTTCCCCTCGAAGTCACGCACTCGCCACTCTTCAAAAACAAACCCCCCACTTCCATCCCCGGTTTGAACCCTCTTGGACCATCCATCCTCCTCCCTTTCATGCTCTTCGGGTAGCCGGAGGTGACAGCTCCACCGCCCTGCCGTTAGGCGAGTCGAGGAAGGCTCGAGGCGTCTCCACCACCTCCGCCAACCGCCGGCGTCGAGGTACCCTTCCCTCGCCCTTTCTGGGCTCGAGGTCGTATTATCCCTTTTGTTTTCTTTTTCCTTTTGTTCCTGGCATCTAGCTCTTCATTTCCCCCCATCTTCTCGTCTCTTTCGCGCATCGATTCGCCCAATCGATCCTCGCCGGAGCTATGTCCGGCCACCGCTATTCCTTCACGCCGTCGCAGCACACCGCCACTCCCTTGCGCCACGTGATCGGGGCAATTTTCCCCCGGTCATATCACTATTTTCTTGTGCAGGTCCAGGAGCTCGAAGTTCGCCTGGAGGGCGAGTTCTGGAGGTGCCGGAACCACCTGGAGCTGCTTCTTCGACCTCGTCGTCGGGAGAGGGCTCCGGTGGTCGACGGGCCATTTTGTCGCCCAAGTCGCGCCACGCCTTCCGATCATCATCAACTTCTGATCGTGGCCGCTAGATCGCGAAGGGGCATCGCCGCATCTGACGCCGACACGTGGATTAGTGGATCGTGATCCACCGTTCGATCACGCGCAGGCGAGAACCGTCAGGATCTTGACACGTGGCGACACTGAACCATCAGCCGTCAGATCAACTCCGCGGGGGTATTTTGTACTTCACCCCCGTCGTTTTTGTTTAATTATTAGGAAGCCTCTAAACATTCATTGGCTGTGTATGTTTTTTTTGTAATATTTACAGAAAACCCCCCCTAACATTTCGATATTGCACTTGCACCCTTGTCAGCGAGGCGCACGTGCGTGAGCACGTGCGCTTGGCCATTTTGCCTCTAAGGGCCTTGTGTTTTGGGGTGTTTCGTTTTGGTCCTGAAAGTATTTTCTTCAGTACAAATTTTGGGTAAATATTGCTCACAGGCCCTCCGGTTTCTGTCTATTTGCATAAACATCCCTCCCAGGCGCGTGTGGTACTCACGTGCGCTTGGAGACTTTTATAATCAAGCCCTTGTGGCTTTTTGGTTTGTTGTTTGGCCCATAAAATATTTGAATTCAGTAGTAATTTTGTGCAAAAATTGCAGGCATGCCCCCATAGTTTTATCTATTTGCAATATAGTCCCTGCCATGCCTATCACTTGTGCTGACTTGCTCTATTTATTTGGACCTTCATTTTAATTCCAAAAAAATTCTAAAATTTTAAACTTAAGCTCCTGTTGGCTTATATTTTGACGCCCTATTTTTAGTTTGTGCTTTTATTTTATTTTTATATTTATTAAAAATCAAAAACTTGCTTTTTGTGTACTGTTTAGCTAAGAAAATGCCAAAAAAATATTAAAACCCCTCCAAAAATCCTAAAAAAAATTACCTAGTGTATATTTTATCTTATTTTAGTGTTACTCCAAAAATCATTAAAAATCTCAAAAGAAAAACACTAAAAATTTAAAAACACTCAAAAATTCAAAAAAATATATAAAATAGTAGAAAACTCCAAAAATCACAAACTCAGTTCCTGTTTGTTCCTCATTTTGTTCTTTTTATTTGAAAATTATTGTGAAAAATTTTGAGTACTGGTTGCTATTTTTAAACCCTATTTTATTCACAACCAGCCCTTGTTTCACTGTTTTGAGTTATTTAAGTATTTAAAAATACCAAAAACACCTTGAAAAATCCCCAAAAATCACAAAAACAGTAGAAAATCATAAAAATACCAAAAACAATTTATTTCTGAATTTTTGGTAATATTTACTTATTTTTATAAATATTTCACCTTGCCTTTTATTCCATTGTCTTTAAATTCCAATATTGAAAAAGAAAAAGAAAAATATAAAATATAAAATTATAAAAATCAGAAAATTAAAAATCAAAATACAAAATTAAAAATTAAAATAAAAAAATCAAAATTAAAAACCCACAAAAAATTCCTTGCTTGTTTGCTCAGTGTAGACACTTCACACACACACATTCACTTGAGCACATTTGCTTGAACTACCCTGCTTGCTCCCTGTGTTCGAACTCTCTGCATACTTGTCACTATACACCATTTGTGCAGAGTTAAAAATAAATTTTAACTCCACATTAGTTCTAAATTATTGATCTTTAGTGTGGGTTAATTGTTGACTTTAATCGAGATTTGTGTGGTTGACACTTCGACTGAGTTCACGCTTTGTGTTGAACTTAAGACCGCTAAATTTCGGTGAAATCAGTAGTCCCCTTGTGTATAGTCTTCTATACTTAGGATTACTCAATCTTAAGTATAGGGGGATCACTGACTCCTATTGATTTTATTCTTTCATTCTTCGTGTAGCATAGTACTTTTTTTACTTCCCCATACTCAGAACAAGTTATGTCTTCCTTCATCGCTCTCTGATCACTTCGAGGACAACGTTTGAGCTATGTATAGGGGGTGTCATATATATTGTATATATATTTTAGCCATAACTCGTACTTTTGTATTTTTAAACAGTATGGCTAAAACATTGTATAAATACATGTAAAATTCAGTAAAATCAACTAATAAAAATATGCAGATATTCCACAAAATTTCTTTTTGTATATACTGATTAATAAGTCAGGTAAAATATTTTGAAAAATATTTTGAAAGTAGTTTGAAAACTTATTTGAAGAATCTTTTGAAAACTATTTGAAAAATGTTTCGAAAAATATTTTTAACCTTTGTAAAAGTATTTTGATTTGTAAAAATTTTCTTTTCTTTGTGTAAAATAAAATTATTTTGTAAAACTATTTGCAAATATCTTGAAAATGGTTGAAAATTTATTTTGAAAAAAATATATATATAGTGTTTGCAAAATAGTTTTCAAATGTTCGAAAATCTTTTTGAAAATATTATTTTGGACTATAGTTTTCAAAAGTATTTGTAAAATTATCTTCAAATAAGTTTGAGGAATATATACATCATCCATAATATTCTTTACTAACTGTATATATGCACTTGTATAAATTACTAACACTCAAGTTGTAAATCCTTTCATCTAATTCTTGTGAATAATTGACTCACTCCTGTGTAAATATGTGTATCTTATCTACTAACCCTAACCCTTATAAAAAATATAAAAAACAAAAGTCTACAAAAATTTGCATTAAAAAAACTTTTGACATTTGCAAAAATTCATAAAAAAAGTTAAAAATTAGAAAATTATTTCAAAAAAAGCTTTTTTTATTTTCTTTTCTCTTTGCATTGTACATATTTTCTCACATTTGCATGAGCATTTTTCAGAGTAATGTTGACATTTAAACTAGTCTGGAATAAAATTGAGGAATGGATCTTAGTTAGGACCTTAATCCACTTAATGTCAGAGGAACATTATAGGATCTGAGTTTAGGATTTTTCATGTCTTGAGACTTAATTCTTCAAGTCCACTAGGCTATGTTCACATATCATCTTGATTGGTCTAAATAGAGCACTTAATAACATACGCATGACTCTCGCAGGCAATGGCTTGATTTGCACACGTACTTTACACGTGGATCAACATAGATGCGGTGGTGAGGAGGTAGTTGACCTTGGCTTGGACTAGCATACGAGGGTAGTACATCTAGGAGGAACCTCTCGTATTCCTCTAAGAAGGGTAGTGCATCTCATCCTGATCTAATAGCATTGAGGTCTAAAGACAGGATGTTTGTGGGATTGCAATAATGCTTCAAAAGATGGATAGTCTACTAATTCAAGAGGAAAAACTCCCTATATACATGCTGCACCTTGTATATATTTTTAAAAAAAAATGCAGAATCTTCAAAAGTGGACAGGCCTGGTTGAAAAGTAAAATGCATGCTAGGGTGTATATACAAGTATAAAAAAAGAGAATAAGAGCTTCAAAGTCAAATTTTTGTAAGCTTGCAGCTGGATGACTTGACTACACTGGTCATGCATCCAAGGATAGGTAACTGCACTGGTTACCGTCCTTTCTTTTCTTCATCTCCTCTTCTTGAGCTAGTTGTACTTAAACTTAGAAGGGAATATCCCCGCTCCTCGAGGAAAGAGTTGCTAGATCGAGGGACTAGAGTTACCTTATTGGGGGAGGTTGTTTCTTTCCTCAGTTATGAAGTGGGGAGCCAAAATACACATACACGGTACAAGTGCATATTCATAGTCACTAGAGTTTGTGTATGTAGACTTGTTCTAACCTGACGGATTAAGGCGATCTGACCATAGAACAGTGGAACTTAAGGGTTGTTGAGTCTTAAACCTGTTTCCCAATAAGGTTCCGCCAAACTAATAATCCAAAGGTCTGACCGAACTCTATACTCCAATTTTATGAAGATAAGTTCGAAAATCAACAATTATCTAAGTTCTTTCCTTTTTTCTTTTCTTTATTTTTGTTTTCACATTTTCCAAATAAGTGTTTGCTAAGGGACTAGCAAAGGTAAAGTATAAGGGAATGATGAATCCATGATTCATCACCTTTATTCTTTTATTTTAGCTTCATTTCCTTAGTCAAATACCTGTAAATACCCACTTATTTAATAAAATTATAATTCGCACATGCATTTGTAAAATATGCATTTTTATCACTGTTTATATTCAAATAAAAGAATAAAGAAGAAAAGAACAAGAAAAGAAAAGAAAAATAAAAATAGAGGATGTATTTATGAAATAAATGCAGACTGACCTGAACCTCGAGAGAAGGTCAAGACTTGACCTGATCGGGCAGGAATAAAGTAGTGGGAGATAGGGTCTTTAATCCAAAAATCCAAAAATAATTTGTAAATTTTTCCTTCCTTTTTATTTTTGAATTTATTCTTTGTATAAAACTTACACTATTTTATTTGTATATAAATTGACCTCAAATTAATATTTTTCTAAATAGAAATTGTAAATAAAAATATTTTGCAAATAATAAAAATAATTGCAAAGTAAAACCATGTGAAGAGTAAAAGTATTAACACTCAGAAAAAGCAGTAAAGTGATAATTGAAAGATTAATTCCGACTCCATATGAACTCAAATTGAATTAAACTCACTTCCATTGTATTCGAAATTAAATTATCTTTAAAATGGATGTGATTTCATAATTGTTTGAGTTACGGTTGAAAAATCAATTTTCTGGGGTGGTTTGTATAATTTTTACCATTCTTTATTGTATTTTTTTATTTTTTGTACATATAATATTTTTAATAATTATAAATATTGTTTACTATAATTTAAAGTAAATAAAAAAATTAATTTAAAAAATTTGTATAAAATCATTTCCTTATTTGTACATGTGTATAATGTGCATTATGTATATATGATATCTATAAAATTAACCTCCTTATATAAAAACCACCAAAAAATATTATCTAAAATTAATTAATTAGATTAATATAATTAAAATTATTTATTTATTTATTCATTTGATTTGATTTGAAAACATGCCATGTATATAAGATTTGATTTTATACCTTGAATAACCACCATTAAGGTGGCTAATTAATTTCTAAATCAATTATTTTAATTATTTTTTTAATTATGAATATCATTTTAATTTATTTTATAATTTATTAATTTATTTTACTTATTTAAGTAACCACTAAATACCTTCCTTTTTGTAATTATTTTCATTTTTTATTTTTCTTCTCCTTTTTACTGAGCTCCTCCTTCCTCATTTCCTCTTATCAATCTTTGATGGAGAGGAGCCCGATCTCCAAGAGCTTCTTGTCACAGAAGGGTGCCCAGCCTCCGAGCCATCCGGTGACAACGAGTCGGTCCTCGTCGAGGCCATCATGGCATACCCGATCCCAAGGTGAGATCCACTTTATTTTCTGTCATTCTTCTAGATTAATTTTAGATTTTAATTCATAATCATTTAGTTGTAAAATTTTTAATCATAGTTGGCATCATTTCCAATATCATATTTGATTCCCAATCCAGCATCGATCTTTCATCTCATCTTCTTTCTCCCTACATTTTCTATTCTACCTCACATAATTTATCAACTCCGACCACGCACGGTGGTCGGATCTCCGTATCTTTCTTCCATCTCTCCAGACCCGCACCCATTCTCACATTTTTTCCGTGTTTGGTTTTTCTTTGATCAAGTCGTTGTGCTTGCATCCTCATTTATTTATGCAGAATTAAAAAAATAATAAATAAAAAAAGTATATTTTTCTTTCTAACATTTGTTTTGCAGAAATAAAAAAAGATTACAAAAAATAAAAAAAGAGATTTATGCAATTCCTATTTTAAAAAAAATATATAAAGATAAAAGTTTTATTTTTTTATCGATTCTATTTTACAAAATAAAAAATTAAATAATATCCAACGACAGCCGCGAGGCCCTCCGCCAGCACCTCCTTCCAGCGATGTTTGCCTACCGCTGGGGTGTGTGTCGTCCCACGCCGCCCTCCGCGACCTGTCAACCTTCGTAGCTCCCCTCCACGTGGGATGCCCGTCCAGCAATACACTACCTCCGCCCCCGGCGGCAGCCTTCTCCGCCGCTTGGAGAGGGGCGTGTGTCGTCCCTCCTCCTCTCCCGTGTCGCGCGCCCGCCTGGAAGCCCACCGTCATCGCGGCCCTTGGCTGCGTGACCCTCCGTGCGAGCCACCGCCGAGCAGCAGGAGCCATAACCACCATCGAAGAAACCACCCTCTCCAGTCGCCCGTAGAAACCAAGCACAGCCGCGAACGCCTCAGTCCTCCACCGCCGTCCGTCGAGACCTAACCGTGCGCTCGCGCGAGAGCCACCTCCATCGAAGACGTCGTGCCACCATCGCCCTCCACCGCAGATCGCCCTCCTGCGCAGAGCCCCGACCCCAACGCGTCTCCCATCGCCTCACGCCGCATCTCGTGCATGTCAGGGCCTCCGCCGCCGTCGCTCCACGGAAGATCCCAGCTTGCTCGCTCTACCAATCTGCCGTTGACCTCCTTGCTTGGAAAATAAGGGAGCAGCGGCTCCCTTTTCCACTTTGAGATCAAAGACACAATGCAAGAATAAAACCCAAAGGGTAGTAAAAAATTGGAAATATTGCAAATGTACCCCTGGACTTTATCAAAATTAAACATCAACCATGCTCTAGAGCAAGTCGTGTATGTAGTGCTCGTGTTACTGGGTAAATTGCGATTTTTATCCTGTATTTCCTTTATGTTATCTTTAATGCATAAACATTAAATATTTGCAAATAAGTCCCTCTTTTTTAGAATTTCAATTGCTTGAGCTTTTTCATGGAAATAAATATTTTAATTGCTCAATAAATTCTCGAAAAATCATGTTATGTTCCGGTCATGTTCCTCTTCATTGCGAATAAATTTCATTGCAATTTATTTCAATTTTATAGTATTAAAAAATCAAAAATAGTGTCATTTTCTTTGTCTGATATTTAAAAATCATTAAATTTAAATATTATCTAAAAAATCCAAAAAAAAAGATTAGGTGTATTTTATTGTCTTTTATTTTTATTTAATTTTCACACATTAATTATTTTATAAACTCCTAAAAATTATAAAATATCAAAATCTTAGAAATGTTGTAGGAAATTGTATAAAAATCCAAAAATAGTTATTTCAATTCCTGTGTGTAGATATTTGTGTATATTTTATCATAAAAATCATTCCCAAGAGTTTTGGATCTTAAATTATTTTAAATTTGTAAATTACTCCAGGTTGTGCACTGTTTATCATTTTTACCACCGTTTGATTTTTATAAAAATACAAAAACATCAAAAAAACTTGGAAAATTATCAAAAATATTTTAAAAATTATAAAATCCAAAAATATTTTTTTTGACTTTTCTGATAACTTATGACTATTTTGAAAAATACAAATAGAGTGTGGTATGTGTGTTTCTTCCCTTGTGCATATTGTTCCTTAATTGAAAATTAAAAAATAGAAAATCAAAAACCATTAATTTTCTAAATTTGACTACTTAGTTTTTCAATTGTGCTCCTTGTGTTCGACCCTGATCACTATACCAGGTAAATAAAATTAGCGAAGACCGCTTACATTACATTTTCTTGATTTCATTGAGTGGTTTTAATTTTATTTTTTCTCGTTGATCGAACTAATTGACTAGGGACAATGACATTGCATATTTTTCCACCTTAGCCGATTGCGTTTTTCGCTTCATCACATATATACCCTTATCAGACCTTGTAATTAATTTCATGCATTTTATTTTTGATTAAATACCTCTTGTGCTTGAAAAATTATGGGAAAATAGAAGAATGTGCTCCATATTATGCTTGTTTATGCTGCCATTTTATTTTAGCATCTCCATTTTTTTCATTTATTAAAAATCATTTAATCATTATTTAATACTTGATTAGATATAAAAATACCAAAATAGTAAAAAAGTTTTAAAAAAATTCAAGAAATTAGACAATATATATTATTATATAATATAGATAGAAACCGAAAAACAAAAAAATCAAAAGAAAACCTTAAAAATTAAAAAACCCTCCTAATTCTAAAAATATATAAAATATTTTATAAAATCCCAAAAATAGTTTTCTTCTGTAAAATTATATATATATATATATTATGTAATACATATTAAAAATAGTTTTGAGAAATTTTGGATTTATTATCTACTTATAAATCTCAAAATAATTCAGCCTATTTATTAACTCCCTATTTTGGAGTATTTTGATTTTTTGAAATGCCTAGAAATAAGTAAAAATACCAACAAAATCTATAAAAATAAAGCAAAATATAAAAAGATAAAAACATTTCATTTTTATAATTTTTGAATATTTATAAATATTATTATTCTTAATATTATCATTATCAATACTTATAGATATTTTTAATACCCTTAATAAAAATTATTGTAACTGTATGTATTTTTTGAATTTATATATATCATTATAGTTATTATATTATACATATTGACATATATATAGACTTATATATAACTACTATATTAGAAAGAAAAATAAATTAAAAACCATAAAATTATAAAAAGAAACTAAAATTTATAAAATTAGAAACAAATAATATATAATTTAAAATCCCTAAAAATTAAATATAATTAAAACTCGCAAAACTAAAAAACCATAAAAATACACAAAAATAGTTGTTACTTATTCTTTGTAGACAATAATTATTATCCTACCCTCGTAGATCCCTGAGTTCGACACTCTACATATTTACACCTTTACACATACTTTGTAGAGTTATAATAAAATTTAACTCCACACAAACTGCATTGCTTCATTATTCGTCTATGGGTTGCTTGATATGCCTCTTGTGTTCGGTCGCCACAACGATTGCTAATTGTGATTGATTAGCAGACCAGCCAAAAACCGTTTCTACAAATGGTCGTTGTCGAGTGACAATGCCGGATAGGATACTTGTGCATATAGCTATTTTATTTCATCATCCTTTATTTATTTCTTTTTATTTAAATAATTGTTTATCGATTCTAATCAGCTATCTTTGTTGAATTTTCTACGAGGGTATGCTACATGAGGACGGTCTTCTAAGAGATCAAGGTCGCCAAGTACAGTGGAGAGCGGTCTCTTCTTTGCAAACCGATAGGACAGAGTAGGAGAGGAGACTGAGGAGATGGAGAAAAATAGTCGAGCAATTGTTTGTCTTTTTATTTGTATTTCCATTTTGAGATAGAGACATTTTTATAAAATATTATAATATATAAGTCTCTCTGGATACTTTACACTCCGATGTTCATTCCCGGTGATTGTTCACTTGGGGGTCTCGTTGGTTTTTATTGCATTTCCCACATTTCTTTTGTTTTATTTCTCGAGTTTTGAGTTTTTTCTTTCTTTTACTTTATTTTATGTACTTGGAGCCCCTAGAATTTAGGATTTTATTTGGATGAGACAAGTATACTTAGGACCAAACACCTAAAGAATTTTGTACCTATCGATCGTTGGAATTAGTCAAAAAATAAACATGTGATTCCCGAGTAGAAGTCTACGCTAGGTTTATTTCCTCTTGCACATATATAGGATAGATTTTATTTTATGTGTGGATCATCTTGTATGTAGATTGTTGCGGTCATGTATGCATCCTCATCTCTAGCATTTGCATTCATTATTTTCCGTGCATTGTCTTTTCCGAGCTCCTTCTCAATGTTTATTTGACTTGGGCAATAAAGGAATCAGAAATTCATCATACGTTTTTCTTTTCTCAAAAAGACAAAAAAAGTTATAACCAATAAAATTGGGATTGTTATTCTACTCGACCCTAAAATAAACGTAAAGGATAAAAGCATTGTTTCGGGGAGAGGAAGCCCCACATTGGTCATAGATACATTCCAGATCGAGAGAGGCATGTACACATAATGACTAGAGCCCCCATCCCCCGACTTGTGCCTTAAGAGCTTGGGTCGGCTCGTGGACCATGTTATTTGCCAAAAGCACTTACCTCTAACTATATATGAAGTGCTCCCAATGTTATAGTAGGTGTGCTACGCTGACTGGAACACAATCACTCTAGTTGACTGCACCTGTGAGTTTGTAAATAACTATCTTCTCACCTTGTAGAGATATTTCTAGTATTTATGTACTTATGTGTCATGCTTATTTTAGTTGTTCCATCTTATGTAATTTACCCATAGGCTTCCTCTATATAAGAGAGCCTAGGGTTTCCTGGAATAAACAAGTCCTCTCTTTCATTTCTTCCAACATGGTATCAGAGACTCCACCCTAAACCCTAGCCGCCAATCCTCTCCCCGCCGCCCAACCCCTCCCCGTCGCCTCTCCTCCACCCCACCGCCTCTCCTCCTCTGCACGAGGCGCGGCCCCTAAGCCGCCCCTTCTCCCCAACTCGGCGCCGCCTCTTCTCCTCATGGGTGTGAGTGCATAAGTCTACATATGCACTCATATCCCCACATGTTTATGTAGACGATTCTTCATTGGTCTACAAACCCTAATTCTTCGTCTCCGGCAACTATGTTAGAAAACAAGGTTGATATGCCCTCCATTGGCGCCTTCAAAGGTCCAGCGTCAATAGTCAAGATGGATGGGACGAATTACAAGCTCTGGGTGATGCAGTTCATGAGCCTCATGAAGTCCAATGGTAAGAAGCACATTCTTACCGAAGATGAGCCGACGAAGAAGACGGGGATTTACACCTCATGGAAGGCTGATGATTTGTATGCCAAGGTCTGGCTTTCTGGCACTCTGACAATGGAGATTGCCGATGATGTCCTACATCAGCCCACGGCTAAGTCCATGTGGGATATTCTTGCTGCGATGTACTCGCATATGAGGAACGAGACCAAGATCCTCCAACTACAGCATGGCATCTTTACGGTCAAGCAAAATGGCTGACCGCTGCATTCATTGTATACATCCCTACGTGGGATGTTTGAGAAGTTTTATAGTATCATCCCACTGACGGCGACCCTTGAGCAGCAGAAGATGTTCCAGAATGCTACAATGGTGGGGGTCTTACTAGCAGCACTAGACCCAGAGTATGATGTGGCTCGCTCACAGATACTAGCAGATGCTACTATTCCTCCAGTAGAGGAAGTGTATCAACGACTCAGCCAAATTTCGGTTTCTTCTCCAGTGTTTACTCCACCTCCTTCAGCGATGGCTACTTCCCGAGGCAAAGGTGTCCCCTCCTCTTTTCGCAGTCATGGACCTCGTGGTCGAGGTGGCCGCTTCCATCAGCCATGTAACTTCTGTCATCGCCCAGGTCATGCAGAAGATACATGCTATTCTAAGCATGATTTTCCTGCATCTGCCCGTGTAGTCGAGCATGCTGTGCCCATACCGCCATCTACTTCAGACCAGCGGTTTGAGGATCTTGTCGCCAGACTACAAGATATCATGCCTCCTGCCACTATTGATTCACCAGGAAGACATTCAGACATCGCAGCTTCAGCCTCTTCCACCACATCAGCCACGACAAGCACATCAGGTCGCATATATGCCTTTACATCATGTCACAGTTCTGATGTTTCCGAATGGATCATGGACTCTGGTGTGACACATCATCTCTGTCAGGACAGAGATAAGTTTACATCCTACAGGGAGGTTTCCCCAGGGAGATCGGTAGTAATAGCAAATGGGACTCATTCCCCCATCATTGGACAGGGGGAGATCAGTTTGACACCATCCATTCACCTGTTGAATGTTTTGCATGCTCCAGATTTCTCGATGAACTTACTTTCTATTAGTCAGCTTACAAAGGATTTGCATTGTCGAGATATATTTGACCCATCATCTCTTAGTTTTCAGGACATTCTAATGGGCAGGGTGATTGGCTGTGGATGTGAGCAGGATAGTCTTTATCGGCTGGTTCGCACCTCCTATGTTGGTGTCTCATCTTAGTCCAGTGGATATGCCTCTCCCTTTACCTGGCATCTGCGTTTTGGTCATCTTCCTCTTCAGAAGCTGCATCATATCTTGCCACAGATTTCACCGAAGTCTTCTTTCCAGTGTGAAGCATGTCAGTTGGGAAAGCATCATAGGTCTACTTTCCCTCGTCGTGAGTCTAGGAGCAGTCACTCCCCTTTTGAGCTATTACATGTTGACATTTGGGGTCCGAGTCGTGTACCTGATCACCAGGGACACCGATTTTATCTAGTGGTCATCGAGGATTTCTCCATATTGTCTTGGGTCTTTTTATTGAAAAATAAATCTGAAGCGGGAGATGTAATCAAAAATCTTATCAATGAAATTCGGAATGTCTTTTCTTCTAATGTGAAGATTGTGCGCATAGATAATGCATTAGAATTTTGGACTTATGATCTGTCTCATTTCTTCTTGTCTCGTGGCATTATTCATCAAACAACTTGTGCCTATATGTCTCAACACAACGGTGTTGCAGAGAGAAAACATCGTCATCTCCTTGATGTGGCTCGGACTTTACTCATTCATAGTTGTGCTCCTCTGTCTTTTTGGGGTGATGTTGTTCTTATGGCAGGTTATCTGATCAATCGTATGCCATCTTCTGTGTTGGGTGAGAAAGTTCCTCTTTATGTTGTCTTTCCTGACAGGGAATTATTCTCACTAACTCCTCGTGTTTTTGGTTCTGTTGCGTTTGTCCCTCACCTCACTTCAGGGATTGACAAGCTCTCTCCTAGGGCTGTCAAGTGTGTGTTTCTGGGGTACTCTTGTAATCAAAAGGGCTACCGATGCTATGATCTTGTGAACAACAGATATTATGTCAGTGTTGATGTCACATTCTTTGAAAATGTCATGTATTTCTCGCCTACAAGTGACAGGATGACTCCTTCCACTACTAATGATGACATTTATGTGCCACCTCCTCATGTATGTTAGTCTGATCACATACCTAATCCTGTTGTGCCACCACCGTCACCACCATCACCACCACCACCACCACCTCCTCCACAACCACTAGTATCACTTCTACTGAAATTTTATACTCGTCGTCCGAACCCTGCTCATGGAGGCCATCATTCATCCACCACGCCCCAGGTATGTCCAGGTTATAGTAGTAATGATGGGATTGACAATGCACAAGTGCAGGGCAATGATTTACAGGTGGACATTGTTGATGATTTGGATGTACCTATTGCCTTGAGGAAATCCAAGCGGATGTGTGTGTCTTATCCGCTTGCTTCACATGTTTCATTCCATCGCCTCACTGGTGATTTTCAGATATTCGTTATTTCCTATCTACCATGGAGATACCACAGAACTATCAGGATGCCTTAAAAGACAGCAGCTGGCGGTTAGCCATGCAAAAGGAAATGGTGGCATTGCGATCTCGTGGTACATGGAGCTTGGTTGATGCTCCCCCAGGAGCCTCTGTGGTCAGTTGCAAATGGGTCTTTGCTATCAAATATAATGTGGATGGCAGCCTTGATTGCTACAAAGCAAGACTAGTGGCATGTGGATTCACTCAGACCTATGGCGGATTATATGGACACTTTTTCCCCGGTGGTCCGTCATTTAACATTACGTGTTCTTCTGGCAGTTGCAGTGGTACGTGATTGGCCCTTATTCCAGCTTGATGTTAAAAATGCCTTTTTATATGGAGATCTGCAGGAAGAAGTCTACATGCAGCAGCCTCCGGGGTTTGCTGCTGAGGGGGAGTGTCAGATGGTGTGTAGACTTCATAAGGCCATATATGGTCTTAAACAAAGTCCGCGAGCATGGTTTCAGAAGCTTTCAGATCTCATCTAGAAGCAAGGGTTCATAAGATCAAATGTTGACCACTCTTTGTTTGTCCATAAGACTCCTAGAGTACTGTTATTATGGTATATGTTGATGATATACTTGTTATGGGAGATGACATGCAGGGGATAAAGATGACAAAAGCATTTTTAGGCCATCAGTTTGTGATGAAGGATCTTGGTACTCTTCGATACTTTCTGAGATTGGAGTTTGCGAGGAATGTGCAGGGTCTTGTGATGACCCAAAAGAAATACATTACAGATATGCTTGTTGAGACATGTATGATCCGATGTCAACCCTCTACTACTCCCATGGATCCTAGTATGAAGCTATATGGAGATGGTATAGAGGAAGTTGACAAAAGAAGATATAGAGAAATCGTGGGAAAACTTCTCTATATTACTATCACCAGACCTGACATTACTTTTGCAGTTAGTCGGGTGAGTCAGTTCATAGAACAACCCATACAGATACACATGGATGTTGTATATATGATACTAAGATATCTAAAGTCGTCTCCGGGTGCAGGATTGTTGTTCAGGAAAGAAACAAACCTTTCTATATCTGCTTGTGCTGATACGGATTATGCAGGATGTCCTAGAGATGGAAATCTACCTCAGGTTTTGCAGTGTTTGTTGGAAGTTCTTTAGTTTCCTGGAAAAGCAAGAAACAAGATAGTGGTTTCTAGATCTAGTGCCGAATCTGAGTACAGAGCCATGGCATAGGCAAGTACGGAGATGATGTGGGTTCGAACCGTATTAGCAGATCTGCATATAGATGTACCATTACCCATGGAGTTACAATGTGATAATCAAGCAGCGTTATTTATTGCTAGTAATCCTGCATTTCATGAAAGGTCAAATCATATTGAGGTAGACTGCCACTATACCAGGGATATGATCTAGAAGGGGTTGATTTCTACGTCCCATGTTAGTCAGGAGAGCAGACTGCAAATATTTTTACTAAGCCAACTTGCTCAGAGGGCCATTTCAGAAATGCTCTTTCCAAGCTGAGCATGATTGACATCAATGCTCCATCTTGAGGGGGAGTGTAGAGATATTTCTAGTATTTATGTACTTATGTGTCATGCTTATTTTAGTTGTTCCATCTTATTTAATTTACCCATAGGCTTCCTCTATTTAAGAGAGCCTAGGGTTCCCTGGAATAAACAAGTCCTCTCTTTCATCTCTTCCAACACACCTAACTCTAAAACCAAAAACATAAAAGACTAAACATTCACGGTCTTCACTATATTGAGTTTGTGAATTGAGAGGTTTTTCTTTGTTTTATTTGTGTTTGTTTTGTGTGTATATTGATCCACTCTGTGTTTTTGCACTTTTTTCTTACATATCTTGAGTTGACCACCGTGATCTCTTGATCCACGTCTTTTGTTTTGGAGATGGCAGACTGGAGTTATTTTTATCCAAGCTTCATGGATCCTTCTTCTTCTTCAGTCAACCCACCTCCATTTTATCAGGAGGACTTTGCTCCTGACTTTTCTTTTCATATGTATCCACCACATCCATAGTTTCAGGCATCGGATTTTGATTACTTCCCACCCCCACCATCCCATTGCCCACCTTTTCGCCCGCGGATACTAAGTTGTTGGAGTCACCTCTCATGAGCACCACTTTTGAGCACGTGACCCGGATCATGAAGCAATTACAATAGAGGATAGATGACCTCACTAGTATAAATAAGAGCCATACGGACACTTCACCTTCCTATGCCGTGGATTCACTAAAAGACAACCATGAGTGCTTGCAATCGCCTAAAATACAAAAAAATAGAAAAATACAAAAATACAAAAAGATAATGGGAGACATCTTGCCGGGTTGGTTTGTGAGGAGAGGACGCCCAAGCCACATTCTTTGTCCACACATACATTCACCACAATTCCCATCATCTTCACCCCCCAAAGATGAGACTGTACAAACTTCTCTTAGTCATACTTATGTAGATGATGATTATAATCTCTTCACTAGTATGGAAGAGATAGAAAATTTAAAAAAATGTTAACCTACCCTGAAGTGGTGGCGGTTATTCAGGATATTATTGATGCCCCCACTTCGCAAAGCCATGAACCTTGTGTCTGTGCCCATACCCAGAATGAGAAAGAGACGACGCATAGCCGAGCGACATCTTCTTACCATGACCACTACCCACGCCATCACCCACAGTCTACCCTATAGGAAAGGGGACACTGGTACACCCTCCATGAGATGTGTCATTTTTTTATCACCATTGTGATCACACTCTCCTTGATGATGGTGCATCAATTAATATAACACCCCTATCTCTGGTACAGTCTCTCAATTTGGGACCTCTCAAGAAAACTAGGATGATTTGTTAATTCGTTGATGGATAAATAAAGAGGTCGGACGGTATTCTTGAAAATGTTATCATTCAAATCCAGGGGAGATACACAATGGATTTTGTTGTATTTCCCATGGAGACCTCCACCTCTATGGAGCGCACTCCAATCATCCTGAGATGGCATATACCGCCATTGCGAAAGCTGTTATTAATTATGGATATGGAGATATACGCTTTTGTTCTGACAACGAGAGAATTTTGATTGTAAAGATCATTGAACCAACTGCCAGCCAGAGACCCACTTCTAATGAGAGTGTACTTGTGTCAACCGACTTCGAGGATTATGACTTAGCCGATGATATCAGAGAAGTTTGCTTTATCATGGATGATACTGAGACTCGAGAATTTTTATTTAGGGAGCAAGACTCGAAAAGCATAGACCTTGAAGTTCCTTATTCCTATGTGTGGCGATGTGTTGATGAGATCCGCAGCATTTACACCATAGACACCTTTGTGCAGAAGGAAGATTTAGGAGAGACTTCCTAGGCCAGACATGATCGTACTTCTTTCACTGATGAGTTCACACCTTTTCATTTTGAGACCACAAAGGATCTTTATCATGTCGATCCTGATCGGGATGTGACAGTTGATGACCCGATATCGACTTGCACCTTGTCAGATCCATTCCTCAACGACCGCACAAGAAAGTATGCTTTATACCTTCTTGGTTAGCCACCACCTTGCATATTCTCTTTCGTTTCTTTATTTCCATCTCCTGCTTCCATCGTCCACCTCGATCCATTTGTTTTCCTTGCTTAGGATGCACTTTGTCCCATGTATAGGGGAGGTGGACTAGTTGAGTGTTCTTTCTTCGTTCTGTACCGTGACTCATGGTGTTGCCTATACTTAGGTGTCTCCTCCCCTAAGTATAGGGGAAGTGATGCGTTCATTCCTGCAACGTATTTTCTTTATTTTTTTCTTTTTATCGGTTTATTGGTCCCTTCATCTGTCTCCTCTCTTGTTGATATTCTTGTCTATAATTAGGGGTATTTTACCCTAAGTATAAGGGAATACATGTTGAGCTATTGATCTGTTTATTCCCACCCTCGACCCTCCCTGCATGCTTCATACACTCTCCTATACTTAGGATTAATTATTCCTAAGTATAAGGGGGACGATTGACTTCTCATTCTTTGTTCTTTAGTCATTGTAATATAGGCTTTTCTATACTCAGTATGAGTTATGTCTTCCATTTTCTCTATGATATATGAGGACATAGCTCAAGCTAAGTATAGCGGGTTGTATATACATTGTATATACTTTAGCCATAACTCGTACTTTCATAGTTTTGAATAATATGGCTAACAAACTATATGATTATACGATTAATTAATTATAAAGAATGAACCGGTATAGATATGTACAAAAATTCTGTAAATTCTTTGTATATATTGATTAATAAATCAGGTTAAAATGTCTTACAAAATGATTTGAAAAAATGGTTGGAAAATATTTGAAGAATCTTTTGAAACATTTTGGAAAATTTTTGCAAATGCTTTCAAACCTTTGTAAAAACTTTTGCTTATAAAAATTTATTTCAGTTGCTTGAATAAAATATCTTGAAATTTTAGTTTGCAAATGATTTGGAAAATGGTTGTAAAAATATTTTTAAAAATCTATACATATCGTTTGAAAAATCTTTGCAAAATGATTTTTCAAATATTTTAAATGTTTGTAAAAATATTTGTTAGATTATTTGCAAAAATAAGTTTTCAAAATGTGTGTAGAAGTATTGTCAAACTATTTTAGGAACCTTTCATATAATTATAAAGAAATAGAATTCTTTACTAACCTTGTGTATATAAAGCCTTAAAAATAACTAGCATTCAACGTGTAAATTCCTAGCGTAAATTTCTCACATAATTCTTGTAAATGAAGATGCACTCACATGTAAATATCTACATGTAATTACTTTACTAACTCTTTAATTTTTCAAAATTGCATAAAAATTTGCAAAATTCAAAACCCACAAAAATTTGTAAAACGTTTTCAAAATTACGTAGAAATTTGTAAAACTTCTTCAAAACCCATAAACATTCAAAATTAGAAAATGTTTCACAAAAAGATTTTCTTTTCATAGCATTTGCATTTCGGATTGGTAATGACAATGGAATTAGTCTAAATAAAATTCGAAGATTGGAGCTTGGTTGGACCGTAATCCACTTAATCGCAAGAATCTTATAGGAATTGGAATTGAAGCACTTCAGGTCTACTAGACTTAATTCGTTGAGACCACAAGACTAGGTTCAGATGTCATCTTGATTGCTTAAGTAGAATATTTTGAAACACATGCATGAGTCATGTCGACAGTAACCTAAGTTGCACACCTACACCTTACACTTTGCTCAACTCAGTTGAAGTGGTAGAGGGCTGGATTTGCCAACACGAGGCACAAGCGAATGGAAACATATGAAGTCACAATTCTGCGACCATTGTGCCCCAACCCGATCCTGTAGCAACGAGGTCCAATGACATGATGTTGTGGGTTGCAATATTGATTCAAAAGAGAGATAGTTTACTGGCTCAAGAGGAAAAAGTTCTTATGTAAATGCTGTTGTAAATATCAAAAAATAAAATATCAAAAACTCAAAAAAATAGACGGGCAAAAACCAAAGTAAAGTCAATTGCTATTAAAGTATGTATATATATATATTCAATAAGCAATCTTGAGCTTCAAAGTCAAAATATTCATGTGAGCCTGCAGTTAGAAGGGAATACCCCGCTTCTAGAGGAAAGAGTTGCTGGGTTGGGGAATTAGGGTCACTATGCTGGATAAGATTGTCTTTTACCACTTCAACCGAGAGGAGCTACATATCACTAACACTGTAAAAGATAGACTCATAGTCGTAAGAGACTGTGTATGGCATAGATGTGTTCTGACCTAGCTTTTTTAGGATACTTGAACAGGATTTTCTAGTTCTTAGAGGTTGTTGAGTTTCAAATCCACTTCCCAATGAGGTTCCGACATAACCTAAAATCCAAAGGTCCGACTGAGCTCCAACTTTGATTTTATGAAGTTAAGTTTAAAAGTTAAAATCAATATTGCTTTTTCTTTTCTTTATTTTCTTTTTATGAAATTATAGGCATAAGTTTTTGCTAAGGGCTAGTAAAGGCAAGTATAGGGGGTTATGAATCATTGTTTCATCACCTTTATTGTTTCATTTTAGCCTTAAATCCCTAGTTAAATGCATGTAAATAGCATTAATTTATGTAAAATAGCATTCATTCATTCATATATTTATACTATATAATATAATGTATTTAATATCAAAATAAAAGGATAAAGAAAAGAAAATAAAAAGAAGGAAGCGTCAAAGACACTGAGTGACCCTAAACCCTGAGACGTAGTCATCATGGTGACTTGATCGACAAGGAATAAAGTAGGGGGAGATAGGGCAGTGAAACTGTACATAAAACAACACAAAATCCCTAATTCTTTTAGCCCAACGATTACATTTTTGTACCTATAATATTTTCTTATTTTTTTCCTCAAAATCGATGTCACTGAAAAATAATGCACAGTGTGCCCGAGATGTACAGAATAAAAAGCTGCAAAGAAAACTTTGCAGGCATGTATCTTCTCCATGCAAACTCAAAATATATCAAACTCATCTTTATTCTTCATAAAATAAAATTATCAATTTAATAATGTGGTTTCATTTCAATTTGGAGTTAAATGCAAAAGTAGGTTTTGGGCCCTCATTGTGCAATATACATGTATATAATATTCAATATATTTCCTTATATTTTTGGGTTTCTTATATTTTATAAATTTTTAAATATTATTTAAAATACATGTACATAATAAAATTATAAAAAGAATAAAATTACATTAAAATAAATATGGTACTTTAATAATATAGGTAAACATACTTATAATACACATATATACTATGTATATATAATTATTTAAGTACATAATTAAATTCAGAAAAATACAATAAAAATATATAAATATGTATTTAAATAAATTATAAATATATAAATTATATATAATAATAATAAAGTAAAATAAAATAAAATAAAATATATCATATATAGGTAAATATACTTATAATTATACATGTCGGAATTAACACCTAATAAAATAACTTATATAAATAAATAAACCATAATAAAATACTACATAAAATAATAGGCATTTTCCATTTTTAAAAAAAACATTTATTATTTTTAAACCATTTAATATGGTATTATTTCCCTGGTTTGTCGTTTGCGGCTAAGGTGGACCAATCAGAGCTCGGCAACAGTTAACCTTCGATAAATTGTCCTTACTTAGCATTGGGTGTCTATCAGACGTTGACCAACCCATTTTCCATGAATGATACACTGCCCAGTGCTATTCGATTCCTTCATGAAATTTGTCCATCTATCATGCCACTTCCACACCCTAGCATTGGGTAGTCGAATCGAGCATCGATCTCCGCACCTTCCCTGGGTCAAATCCTCGCTTGTACATATAGTCACCCTCTGCCATTTTTGAACCTTGATCTTTATTGGCCTCCTCAAACCCTCAAATTCCATCGAAAGCAAGTTGAGCTCGATGACAACGAGTTTCTTGTGAGTTTCCGGCATGTGAAGGGGTGGTTTTGAAGAGATCCACATCTCGTCGGACCTCTGCCGGCGAGGTTCCTGCAGCATGTGCTCAGGTATGAGATGCTCTCTTTTTACTTGTTTTTAGGTAGAGTTTAGTTGTAGATTTTATTTCTAGCAATTATTTGGTGCTTTAATCCATCAATGTAGCGCAAATCAAATTTAGTTCATCGGAGCTCTTGAGCTCCGACCATCTATTCCACCGTCCACGTCCCATGTTCAGGCTTGCCAACCACTGCCTCACATTACCCTTCACCTTATCCACGTCCAGACCATCTTCAATCACTCTGATCAGCCCTAGATTAGGTACCCAGTTCTCCTTCTCTGCCACCTCCACCGAAGACTTTCATTTCACCTCACTTCAACTCCACACCACCCAATAAAAGTCCCTACACCTTCACTCTTGTCCCTTGAGTCTTCGTGTGAAGGTTGCAATGCAAGAGCCTTGTCTGGAGGCCAATCAAGTCCATGCAAATCTCTCTAGGACCCTTGAGTTTCACCGAGCCACCGAGACCCCATCAATGGGTCCTAGATGTATTTGAGGGTATCAACGGCTGCGGAACACCTCTGGGACCTAATTGAGCATCTCATCAGCAAATGGGGAGTTCGGAGGAGGAAGAATCGATGAGAAGAAACTCCTCAGTTGCGTTGTTTTTTCCATGTCCTTCAGGAAAGCATCTGTTGTAGGATCCTACACTCCGCTCCAGTTTGCATCTAGATTGTTGGATCGAGCCACACTACCACTATCGGATCTCTGGAAAAGATCTAATATAGTTTCTCATCCACGAAACGGTATCAGCCGATGAGACGACACCATGTGTCCAAGTGAGATCATCATTGCCATCCGATTGCACGTGAGTTTGGGGTAATTGCATGGAACTCCCTTTATCTTTTTTATTTTATTTTAGTCGTGTAAAAATTATATGCAGTGTAAATATTTGATGAAAAATTTGCCAATGAACCTCCATGTTATTTGTATATTGCATTGAGGTCCTTATAAGCTCAGCTCACGTTGTCCCCCACTTGAGGTGGACATTTTGCATGTGTACCCTTATTGGTTTTATTATTTCGTTTTAGTCTTAAAATTTGGGGATTTTATCACTTGTGCCCCTCCGAGATATCGTAATATCAGTTATGCCCCTATCTTTTTGGTAATATCAGTTGTGCCCCTCACTTCTTTCTCCGTCATCAATTGTGCCCTTCCATCAGATTGACCGTAAAAAAATTGAAATAACCATAATTTACTCAAACCATGGTGTGGTTAAGAGGGGTATTATGGTCAGAATAAAATCAAATAAGGAGGAGGGTTGGAGAGGAGGTGCGAGGCTGTAGAGGAGGTGCGGGCTGGCGGCAGGGGCCGAGGAAGTGCGTGGCTGCGGGAGGTCGGGGGGTTGGCGCTGGTTGTGCGGTTGCGCGGTGCGGAGCAGGGGAGGTGGCGGTGCGGGGCAGGGGGGAGGGGGAGCAGGGGAGCCGCGCGTGCGGGGGAGGGGGTGCAGCCCAGGGGGAGGGGGAGCAGGGGGGCGGGGGGAGGTCAGGGCAGAGGGCGGAGATGCGGGCTGGGACGGGGGGCAGGGGGCGGCGCCGGGGAGGGGAGGCGGGGGCGGAGGGGCCGCAGGGGATGGGGGGATATCGGGGCAGCCTAGAGGCTGGGGCGGAGGGCGGCAGGGGGCGGTGCAGGGGAGGGGAGGGGATCTCAGGGCAGAGCTGGGCGGCACGGGACAGGGGTGGGGGCGGAGAGGGAGGAGGAGGAGGTTGGAGGAGGAGGAAGAGGATGGGGAAGAGGAGGAAGAAGAAGAGGATGAGGAAGAGGGTATAAAATGACCACATAACCTTTTTTTAAATTAATTTCGCTTATGTCCTCAAAGTTAACGTCTGTTTGTACTGTGGATGGACGGCCACTAACCCGAGGGGCACAAGTCATAAAATAGCAAGAAGTGAGGGGCACAATTGATATTACCAAAAAGATAGGGGCATAACTGATATTGCGATATCTCAGAGGGGCAAAAGTGATAAAATCCCTAAAATTTGTATATTAAGTTCAACAACTTGTGGTTTATTTGCACGCACCTCTTGAAGTATATTTTTATTACAAATACACCCTTTTCAAGCCTTGTAATTAATTTCATGCAATTTATTTTTTATTAAATAGCTCTTGTTCTTGGGAAATTATGGGAAAATATATGAATGTGCTCCATATTATGCTTGTTCACACTACCATTTTATTTTAGCATCTTTAAACGTTTTAAATTTATTTAAAATCATTTTATTGTTATTTAATCCATGTTTAAAGATAAAAATAAAAAAATAGAAAAGCACATTTTCAAATTTCAAAAAAACTAGGCAATATATATTACTATATAATTAGTTATAACCAAAATCACAAGAAATATCAAAAGAAAACCCTAAAAATTAAAAAACTCTCCTAACCCTAAAAAATAGGAAAATATTTTATAAACCCCCAAAAATTAACTTTATTTGTAAATTTTTATTTATATTATATAGTATATATTAAAAACAGTTTTGATAAATTTTGGATTTATTGTCTATTTTTAAATTTCAAAACAATTTAGCATATTTATTGACTCCCTATTTTGTAGTATTTTGAATTTTAAAAATACCTAAAAATTAGCCAAAATTACCAAATATATATAGAGATAAAATTATAAAAATATAAAACATTTTATTTTAGTATTTTTATATTTATAAATATAAAAGCCTATATATATACTACATATACTTATTATTACCTATATACTTATTAATATTAATATTACACATACTTATAAATATTTTTAAAACATTTAAAAAATAAAAAGGATTGTACATGTATATATTTTCTGAATTTTTATATATTTATATCATGTATAGTTATTATATTATACATATTAACATAGATATCGACTTACATAAAAAGAAAAGGAAACTAAAAATCAGAAAATTATAAAAAGAAAATAAATTTTATAAAATTAAAACAAATAAATAAGTGTATAATAAAAAATCCATAAAAATTAAATATAATTAAAAACCTACAAAAACTAAAAAACCACAAAAATACATAAAAATAGTTTTTTTATTCTTTGTAGAATATAATTATTAGCTGATCCCCGTAACTCCCTGAGTTCGACGCTCTACATACTTACACCTATACACATACTTTGTAGAGTTATAATAAATTTTAACTCCACACGCATACTGCATTACTTCGTTATTCATCTGTCGGTTAATTGTTGATCGATGCGCCTCTTGTGTTCGGTCGCCAGAGTGACTGCTAATTGTGTTTGATTAGAAGACCGGCCAAAAACCATTGCAACACAACTAGGTGTTGTTCTTGTTTTTTTTAGAAGAGGTGATGTTCTTGTTGATAGTCGCTAGGTTTGGAACTCTTAAATGTCATGCACCCTTATCTAATTTCATCGACATGTTATGGAAGACTCTTTTCCTTTAATTACAACCTGCTATAATACTCACATGGGTGGTGTTCTCCAAGGATGCCTACCCTAAGGCTTGAACCCATTCAGATCTTATGATCTCCCTTTTCTTGCATCTTAAAAGCACTCAAGCTTCTATGGATAAGATACTCATGCATAAGCATGGAATAATATTGCCAATCAATTCTCCAAATTTCTTGTTAATATTAACACGTTGCATCTTCTTTGTGGGATCTCTACTCATATATATTGAGTTGTCACTGCAGATAGTCTCAACCCAAGGCTTGACTTGAGGACTAAAGATCTATCAAATTCCTTAGCCATTGGATCAACTGATTTATTTTTAGATCCAATTAAATCTATAGCCCTCACATCTACAGATACTAAATCCCTTCATGTTACTATCATAAGTTGGATTTGAATATGACTCTTAGATTTCTGATTTAGAATAGTAGTTTCATAGATCTCCAGGAGATGGTGCCCCCTCCAAGGGAGAATGCATACTCTATAAGATTGTTACTCCCAGACTACTCTATTTTCCTTATCCAACTTGCACCATTTTATCCTTCTAATACATAAGGATGCTTACCGCAATACAAACTCAGGGAAATGATTTTCCTTAAGTGCATCGATACTCAATCTAAAGCCTCCGGATGAGTATGGTTAGGATAGCTTGTATATCTACTCAGTGTGCTACCAATAACAAAATTTCATGCCTCTTACAATTTTCAAGATACTTTAAGTTTCCTATAGATTGCAAGTACCTAGACTGGGATACAAGATTTCCACTATTTTCCTTATAATACATTTTAGATTAAGCAAAAGATGTGAATTTTGATATCTAAATTTCTCAAGTACCTTCTTAGCATAGTGAGATTGAGAAACTATAATCCCAACAACTAACTTAGACACTTTGAATCTCAAGATTGCATCAGCAGCACCTATGTCCTTCATCGCAAACCTACTACTTAACAACTTAGTTTCATTGATAATCCTCGAATGCGAATCAAATAATAATATATCATCAACATACATGTATATGAAAATTTCACTTTGTAGGGATACAGGATTAATTTTTTACAAGTTAAGGGAGGTGTGTGTGTGGTGGTGGTGGGGGTTTTGGGAAGGAAGGGGGTGGGGGTGTTATACTCTCTCTTTCAAGTGAGAGCTCACTGCTTCTATCACTATACAATTAGAGGGACACAAGTTTAATTGCAAATAAAGTCATGGCCACAAGTGTTATAGGCAAATCTCATAGGAGCACAAGTGTACCTTCTTTTAGACATGAATACATTGTAAAGAATAAAATTTGTGCAAAGAATCACTAGACAATAATGACAAGATAGAGACTTTACGTGGGAAAAACTTATAAATTTAAAAGGCATGAAATCGCAAGCAATGAGATATTCACCGGGAAGAATAAAAGAGGAGTGCAAGATACAAAATCTTAGGAGGCAATGCTCTCCCAGAATATATCGTAGAGCTTCCTAAGGCTTCGTTTGGTTGCAGGGTTGAGTTGGGGTACACCAGTGTGCCCCTCCTTCCAACCGTTCCAATCCTCCTCATAGTTTACCTATTCACATGGTTATCCCAACCCAACCCAACCCAACCCAGCAATCAAACGAAGCCTCAGGCTTCGTTTGGTTGTGAGATGCATAGCGTACCTTGTTGTGAGATGCATAGCGTACCTTGTTGTGATACCACTCGCAACACGGGATCAGTCCTACATAAGACATGTATATGTACCGTATAACAAGTTGCAAAGGTAGAACCATCCTCCCATGAAATCACATGATCCGTGATTAAGACCTATTCCAGGAGCAATTGCTATTTCAATGTGACCTCCTCATGCCCTGTGGAAAGGCCCCACATGTGCTTCACCAGTGGAACAGTTGATGTAGTTGCCCTGCAATTAGTTGTATATTGCTAGTCAAGTTATTGATTCCTTATCAATTGACTTTCTTTTGGGATTGCATGGCACGAGGAAAGTGTGTTAGTCTAGCCCCGCTCATGTCGAGTATGACAGTAGGGCCTATTGCCTATCTTCACATAACTGATTAAAGTTTAGTTGTTAGTTGTGATTGAGCTTTGTCCCGAGGGTGACTAGAACAAGGCATGAGTCCCGGTGAAAGAGTTACAATCCTTGTTGAGAACAGATTCTCCGTATAGATCGATCGAATCGAGAAAAAATTTTCAAAGATGATAAGCGGATCATGCACGGTATATCAACAACTACGGAAGAAATTTTCGACCACAGAAAATCAACCACATATGCACGGAGAATTTTTAACGTGGAAAACATAACCTCCCGTAAGTGGCTTACAAAAGGCTGGCACTCTATACGGTGCTACAAATCACCAAAAATGTAGAATAGTAGAGAGAAATATCACCAAAATGATGAATCCGTCGCCAAACTGTAGGGAAGAATGCTGTAGAAGAACTGCTCCAAAGATTACTCCCTTCAAACTTTGCGGTAACTACAAACATTCATTCTTATTCCCCTTTTCTATCTCTTATTCCTTTCTTGTGCTACGAGAGCTTGTGTTGGGATGATCATGGTATGCACCATATACCCCCTATTTATACTTCATGGAGATGAGCAAATAAGAAAACATGAATTCATACTTCCAATAGGATTAGGAAAAGATGACTCCTAATCTTAAAAAGTAATTGATTTCCTTCTTCAATTAATAATTGATTTTTCCTTTTCCAAATATGACTACCAATGTCCCTATATGGACTAGGTTTCCACAGGGAGGTGAACCTATGCAACGAATCTCCCCATCACCGATGATGAGGGAATTGCTCCAAACTTGCGAAGGAAAAGCATCTCTCGAATTTTACAAGCAGCAAAGTTTTTCTCATAATGTCATCACCATTGTTATCTACATGGATTTTGTCAAGTGTGAGTTGCTTTGATTCTAACACATCACGTATCCAATGATATCTAAATCGATGTGTTTTGATCTTCCATGGAATATAGAATTCTTGCCAAAGTGAATAGCATTATGATTTTCACAGTAAAGCACGTACTTGTCCAGATGAAAATCAAGTTCCTGCATGAACTTCTTCATCCACAACAACTCCTTGCATGACTTTGTAGCTGCAATGAACTCAGCTTCTGTAGTAGTAAAGCAACTTACTTCTGGAGACGAGACTGCTAAGAAACTGCACCACCTTCAAAGGACATCATATAACCTGATATGGATCTTCTCCCATCAATGTCACCTACCATATCTGAATCTCTGTATCCAAGAACAATAGCATTCTCTGCTCCAAAGCAAAGAGAGTAATTGCTAGTACCTTGAAGATATCTCAAGATCCATTTAACTGTTTCCCAATGTTATTTTCCTGGATTTGAGATGAACATACTAACAACTCCAACTACATGAGCAATATATGCCCTCGTACAAACTATGGGTTACATGAGACTACATGTGGATGATGCATGGGAAACTCTTTCCATATCTTTCTTCTTTGCACTGTTATGTGGGTTATCTTTGGAACTTAACTTTAAATGCGCTCCAAAAGGGGTTCTAGCTGGCTTTGCCTTCTACATATGAAATCTTTGAAGTACCTTCTCAATGTACTTTTCTTGTGAAAACTGAAGTTTCCTTGCTTCCCTATCTCGAGTGATCTTCATGCCCAGTATCTGACTTGCATTCCCCAAGTCTTTCATAGTAAAGGACTTGCTCAACTCTTTCTTCAATCCAGAAATTCTCTCTTCATTATTGTCTACAATCAGCATGTCATCAACATAAAGCAACAAAATGATGAAATCATCACTTGAGAATTTATTCACGAACACACAATGGTTTGAAGTATTCTTGGAGTAACCATGCTCCCCCATGAACGAGTCAAACTTCTTGTACCATTGTATGGACGCTTGCTTCAAGCCATATATACTCTTCTTCAGCCTGCAAACATAGTATTCCTTGCATTTGACTGTAAGCCCTCAGGTTGCAACATGTAGATTTCCACCTCAAGGTCACCATGGAGAAAAGCTGTCTTCACATCCATCTGTTCCACATCCAGATCAAGACTAGTTGTCAAGCTAAGAACTAACCTAATAGAAGACATCTTCACCACAGGAGAAAAGATCTCCTCAAAGTCAACTTCCTTCCTTTGGTTAAAACCATTCACAACAAACCTAGCTTTGTACCTTGGGTTTGTAGAGTATTCATAATTTTTCACTTTATAAACTCACTTGTTTCTCAATGCTCGCTTGCCTTTGTGCAACTTGACAAGCTTAAAGGTATGATTGTTATGAAGGGACTCCATTTCCTATTTCATATCTTCTACTCATTTCTTCTTATCTGCATCTTGCAAGACTTCTTCATAGCATTCAGACTCGCCACTGTCTGTCAAAAAAATATACTCATGTGCAGAATATCTTGTGGAGGTTCGCCTCTCCCTCACGGGTCTCTGTGGTGGAAGAGCCTCAGAAGAATAAGAGCTCTCATCATCCTGCCCACCATCATCACCACCATCATTTGTATCACCATCATTAGGAGTGGAGATTTGCGGCACATCCTCCTCATGTCATGCACCTAACGCCTGCTCATATACATCATCTAGCACCACATGTGGAGCCCTATGCAAAGGGATTGGCTCCACATCACCTGGTTGATAGCTGCTCGAAGGAGAGTCCTTATCAGCCTTCTGGATATCCTCAACGGTTGATCTTCAAAGAAGATCATATCCATGCTCCTCACTAGCTTCTTATCAAATAGATCATACAACATGTAACCAAACTCATCTTGGTCATATCACAAGAAAATACACTGCTTCATATTTGCGTCCAACATAGACCTTCCATTCTTGGGGACATGGACAAAAGCGTGACATTCAAAGACCTGCAAATGATTGTAGGAGATTTTATTCCATGCCAAATCTTGTCAGGAACATTACCATCCAAAGGTACATGTGGAGATAGATTAATAACATGAACAACAATATAAAATGCTCACACCAAAAAGAGTTAGACAACTTAGCTTCAAAAAAGAGACATCCGACTCTCTCCATCAAGTTCTTGTTCATTCTCTCTATTATGTCATTCAACTGTGGCATCTTGGGTAGAGTATTCTGGTGTCTGATACCATGAGATCTGCAATACTCATCAAATGGCCCATTATACTCACCATCATTATCTTTGCAGATGCACTTGAGTTTCTTTCCAGATCTGGAAGTCTTTGAAAATACCAAGGACTTAGTCCTTCCTCTTTAAGACATAGACCCAAACTTTTTTGGAGAAATCATCAATGAATGTAACAAAATAAAGTGCACGGAACTCACTTTCAAAGGACCACAAATATCTATATGAACAAGCTCCAATGGTTGCATCTTCCTAGAAGGTTGATGGTTCTTAAAGGAGACTCTCGTCTGCTATCCAGCAAATCTCTTTAGCTTTTCTTTCTTGATATCTGCCAACATTTTTTTCATATTAAACTCTACAGCCCCTTCTCATTTATGTACCCTAATCATCGATGCCACAACTCAAAGGATTTTACATCTTCAGTCATAAGTGCAACATCATGGGAAATGGATACATTCATGGTATAAAGATTGTTGCTATACTTCTTGCCATGAGCAACAACCAAGGATCCCCGGGTAAGCTTCCTTTGCCCGCCACCAAAAGTGTTGAAGTTTTCTTCACCATCAAGCTTGCCTGTAAAAATGAGATTTAAGTGCATGTCTGGTGCATGCCTCACATCTTTGAGCGTCAACATCGCTCCACTAGCATTCTTCAATGCAATATTGCTAATGCCAATAATAGGGGACAAAGAATCATTTTCCATCTTTAATGTGCCAAAATCATCACCTGTATATGAAGAGAAAAACTCTCTCTGAGATGTAACATGTAAAGCAGAATCATCATCAACAAGCTAAGAAGTACCATCATGTATAACATTCATCATCGCCTAATCACAGATAATGAGGAGCTCATGGTGTGCAGCTGCAACAACGTTGTCATTCTTCTTTTCTTATTTGTCGCCATCATTTCTGTTATCTGGACTTGGTCTTGAATTGTAAGCAATATTTCTTGATGTGCCTTTTTTATTGCAATAGTGGCACTCCATATTCTGATATCTGGACTTGAACTTGCTCATGATGTTATCTCTACCTTTATCATTATTGATCATGCTCCTCCCCCTATTCTCTATGACGAGAACCTTTGATTGTGAAGAACTTCATTGAGTTTTTCTCTGCATCTCCTCATTGAGAATACCATACTTGACAGCCTTCAAACAAACAACCCCGTTAACTGTAGAGTTAGTAAGTGAGACTCTGAAAGTCTCGCAAGAATCTGATAGAGTAGCAAGCAATAATAACCTCAACATCTCATCTTCAATTTTTTTTCCATTCTCGTCAACTAACTTGGAATTTTTTTGAAATTCATTCAGAAAATCTAGCACATAGCTACCCTCCTTGAACCTCAAGTTCATCAATCTCTTGAGAAGAAATAATTTGTTACTTTCGTCTTGGAGGCGTAAAGATTTTCCAACTTCAACTACAAGCTTTTAGCGTGACTTTCACCCTTGGATATGATTGTAGACATTCTCATCAACAAACTGTTTTATAAAACCACAAACCTGCTCATGTTCAAACTCTCATTCCTCAATGGTTTTAGCTTTGTTCTTTGTACGTGGAGAACAACGGAAGGAGCATAGTCTTCACATATAAAAGATCCTTCATCTTGTTCTTCCACAAATTGTAATTAGACCTATTAAGATTAATCATCCTGCTCAAATCAAACTTCATCTTGTAATCGGTCATTGAACCTTGCTCTATTACCGCTTGTTGGGAACAGATTCCCCGTATATATCGATCGCGGAAAAATTATGAAAGTTGATAAATGGATCATGTACGGTAAATCAACAACTACGGAAGAAAATTTCAGCCACAAAAAATCAACCACAGATGCATTGTTTGGTGATTTTGCGGTAACCACGAACCTTCCTTCTTCTTCTTTCTCTCTCTTATTTCCTTCATGTGTTGTGAGAGCTTGTGGTGGGATGATTTTGGTATGCACCACATACCCTCTATTTATACTTCATGAAGATGAGCAAATAAGGAAACATGAATCCTACTTCCAATAGGATTAGGGAAAAGATGACTCAATCTTAAAAGTTAATTAGTCTCCTCTGCCAATTAGTAATTGATTTTCCATTTCTAAATAGGACTACTAATGTCCTATATATATGGACTAGGTTCCCATAGGGAGGGAAACCTATCCAACGAATCTCCCCTCACCGACGATATGGGAACTGTTCCAAACCTGCGAAGGAACAGAATCTCTCAAACTTTACAAGTAGCAAAGTCTAGCCTCGTACAAACCATGGCATACATGAGACTACATGTGGTTGATGTATGGGGAACTCTTTCCATATCTTTCTTCTTTGCACTGTTATGTGGGATATCTTTGGAACTTAATTGAAATGCGCTCCAAGAGGGGTGCTAGTTGGCTTTGCCTTCTCCATATGAAATCTTTAATGTACCTTCTCAATGTACTTTTCTTATGAAAGCTGAAGTTCCCTTACTACCCTGTCTCGAGTGATCTTCATGCCCAATATCTAACTTACATTCCCCAAGTCCTTCATAGCAAAGGACTTGGATCAACTCCTTCTTCAAGATAGAAAGTCTCTCTTCATTGTTGCCTACAATCAGCATGTCATCAACATAAAGCAACAAAATGATGAAATCATCACCTGAGAATATTTTCACGAACACACAATGGTCTGAAGTAGTCTTGGAGTAACCATGCTCTCCCATTACAAGTCAAACTTCTTGTACCATTGTACGGACACTTGCTTCAAGTCATATAGACTCTTCTTTAGTCTACAAATATAGTCCTCCTTACCTTTGACTGTAAAGCCCTTAGGTTGTAACATGTAGATTTCCTCCTCAGTGTCACCATGGAGGAAAGTTGTCATCAGATCCATCTGTTCAACCTCCAGATCAAGATAAGTTGTCAAGCTGAGAATCACCCAGATAGAAGACATCTTTACCACAGGAGAAAAGATATCCTCAAAGTCAACTCTCTTCTTTTGGTTAAATCTTTCACAATCAACCTAGCTCTGTACCTTGGGTTTGTAGAGTATTCATCATATTTCACTCTATAAACCCATTTGTTTCTCAATGCATGCTTGTCTTTGGGCAACTTGACAAGTTCAAAGATATGATTGTCATGAAGGGGCTCCATTTCCTCTTTCATAGCTTCTAACCATTTCTGCTTGTTTGCATCTTGCAAGACTTCTTCATAGCATTCAGGCTCGCCACTATCTGTCAACAAAATATACTCATGTGCTGAATATCTGGTGGAGGTTCGTCTCTCCCTCACAGGTCTCTGTAGTGGGAGAGCCTCAAAAGAAGAAGAGCTCTCATCATCCTGCCAACCATCATTACCACCATCATCTGTATCATCATCATTAGGAGTGGAGATTTGCGGTGCATCCTCCTCATGTCATGCATCTGGCACTGCTCATATACATCATCTGGCACCACATGTGACGCCCTCTGCAAAGGGACTGGCTTCACATCATCTGGTTGATAGCTGCTGGAAGGAGATTCCTTAGCAACCTTCTGGATGTCCTCAATGGTTTGATCTTTACAAAAGATCACATCCATGCTCCTCACCAGTTTTTTATCAACTGGATCATACAACATGTAACCAAATTCATTTTGGTCATATCCCAAGAAAATACATTGTTTCATCTTTGCGTCCAACTTAGACCTTTCATCCTTGGGGATATGGACAAAAGCGCAACATCCAAAGACCTGCAAATGATTATATGAGACATTATTTTCATGCCAAACCATGTTAAGAACATCCATCTAAAGGTACATGTGCAGATAGATTAATAACATGAACGGCAGTATAAAGTGCTTCACACCAAAAAGAGTTAGGCAACTTAACTTCAGAAAGAAGACATCGGGCTCTCTCCATCAAGGTCATGTTCATTCTTATTGTTATGCCATTCAACTGCGGCGTCTTGGGTGGAGTCTTCTGGTGCCTGATAGCATGAAATATGCAATACTCATCAAATGGCTCAATATACTCACCATCAGTGTCATTGTGGATGCATTTAAGTTTCTTCCCAGATTGTAGCTCCACTAATGCATGAAAGTCTTTGAAAATACCAAGGACTAGGTCATTCCTCTTTAAGACGTAGACCCAAAATTTTCTGGAGAAATCATCAATGAATGTAACAAAATAAAGTGCATGGAATTCACTTTCAAAGGACCACAAACATCTGTATGAACACGCTACAATGGTTGCATCTTCCTAGAAGGTGGATTGCTCTTGAAGGAGACTATCGTCTGCTTTCTAGCCAAACAGTGTCTTACATCTCTCTAACTTCTCTTACTTGATATCTGCCAGCATATTCTTTATTACCAAATATTGCAGCCCCTTCTCGCTCATATGCCCCAATCATTGATTGCACAACTCAATGGATTTTGCATCACCAGTCACAACTGCAACATCATGGGAAATGGGTGCATTCATGATATAAAGATTGTTTCTATACTTCTTACCACGAGCAACAACCAAGGATCTCCAGGTAATCTTCCATTGTCCGATACCAAAAGTATTTAGCTATTCTTCACCATCAAGCATGTCTGCAGAAATGATATTTAAGTGCATGGCTGGTGTATACCTCATATCTTTGAGTGTTAACACCGCTCCATTGGTATTCTTCAATGTAATATTGTCAATGCGAACAATAGGGGACAAAGAACCATTTTCCATCTTCAATGTGCCAAAATCACCAGTTGTATATGAAGAGTAAAACTCTTTCTGAGATGTAACATGTAAAGCAGAATCACTATCAACAAGGCAAGAAGTACCATCATGTGTGACATTCACCATCTCCTCATCACAGACAATGAGGAGCTGATGTTGTGCAGCTGCAACAACGTTGTCATTCTTCTTTTCTTACTTGTCGTCACCATTCTTGTTATCTCTCTTGAATTGGAAGCACTACTTATTCGTGTCCCTTTCTTCTTGTAATAGTGGCACTCCATATTCCGATATCTGGACTTGGACTTGCTCCTGATGTTATATTTTCCCTTATCATTCTTGATCATGCCCCCCCCTTCTCTATGACAAGAACCTCTGATTGTGAAGAGTTTCCTTGAATTTTTCTCCGCATCTCCTCATTGAGAATGAGAGACTTGACAGCCTTTAAAAAATAACTTGTTAACTACAAAGTTAGTAAGTAAGACTTTGAAAGTTTCTCAAAAATCTGATAGAGTAGGAAGCAATAATAGTCACATATCTCATCTTCAAATTGTATTGCCATGCTCGTCAACTAACTTGTAATTCCTTAAAATTCATTCAAAAAATCTAGCACAGAGCTACCCTCCTTGAACCTCAACTTCATCAATCTCTTGAGAAGAAACAATTTGTTACTTCCCATCTTGGAGGCATAAAGATTTTTCAACTTCAACCACAATCTTCTAGCATGACTTTCATCTTGGATTTGGATGTAGACATTCTCATCAACAAATTGTCTTATGAAACCACAAGCATGCTCGTGTTCAAACTCCCATTCCTCATCGATTTTATCTCGAGCTTCTACATGAAGAACACTGGAAGGTGCATAGCCTTCACATATAAACGATCATTCATCTTGTTCTTCCAAAAATTGTTAGTAGAACCATTAATACTAATCATCATGCTCGAACCAAACTCCATCTAGTAATCCGCAATTGAGCCTTTCTCTAATACCACTTGCTAGGAACAGATTCCCCATATAGATCGAATCGTGGAAAATTTATCAAAGTTGATAAGCAGATCCTACACAGTATATTAACTACAGCTACGGAAGAAAATTTCAACCATAGATGCACAAAGAATTTATAACTTGGAAAGCCCTCAATGTGAGGTAAAAAATCACGGGATTGATCGCAAATCAAAACCAAGCACTATAATCAGAATAATCTCGCGTGAGGAGCTTACAAATTATCGACCCTCTATACGATGCTACAAATCACCAAATAGTGGAGAATAGTAGAGAGGAGAAATATCACTAAAATGATGAATCCATCGCCAAACTGTAGGGAAGAATTCTGGAGAATAACTGCTCCAAAGATTACTCCCTCCAAACTTTGCGGCAACCACGAACCTTTCTTTTTCTTCATCTCTCTCTCTCTTATTTCTTTCTTGTGCTAAGAGAGTTTATGTCGGGATGATCCTATTATGCACCCCATACCCCATATTTATACTTCATGGAGATGAGAAAATAAGGAAACATAAATTCCTACTTTCAATAGGATTAGAAAAAAATGATGCATAATCATAAAAGGTAATTGATCTCCCCCTCTAATTAGTAATTGAGTTTTCCTTTTCCAAATAGGACTACCAATGTCCTATATATATGGACTAGGTTCCCACAAGGAGGGGAACCTATCCAACAATCCTCACTTTCCTGTTATGTTGAGAACTGGAAGTAAGGGAAGCAGATGAATTTCCAACTCTATTTGTCCTCTACTTATTTACGAAGAGATCTTTCTTTTGAGCCTAGATAGTCAATCACATCTCTTTTCACTGCAAGATCTTCCTAACCATCCAAGAAGGTAGAATTGGTCTTCTATTCCCCCTCATAGCAACATGAGGACATGTCATGACCGGCAGCATAGCATTGATGAATCCCTGATCATCACTCTTTATTCTTTTATTTTAGCTAATTATCTTGGCAAAGCATCATGTAAATAGATGTAAATACAATAAGTTAGCATTATGCATGCATTTGTTAATATTACATAATTAGCACGTATTTGTGCAAAAATAAAAGAATAAAAGAATATAAAAAGGAAGGAGGTGTTTAGAATAAATACAGAATAACCCTACGCCAAGAGAAGGTAAAGCATTGACCTGATCACCAAATAAAACAAGTAGAGAGAGATAGGGCCTACTCTATATTGTACATAAATAATCGTTTTTGACAAAATAAAAATAAAATATTCTTTTTACCTCTTTGTATATAATCCTAAAAATAAAACAAAAATCAGAAAAATAAAATAAAAATAAAAAATAATTGTACAAAATACATAGGTATATTATACATGTATATACAATTATATACTGTATATAAAATACTTTTTTTGTAAAAATAATTAAAAATCACAGAAAATTCCTTGAAAACAATAAACATTTCTTATTTTGAAAACTTTTTAATATAAAATCATTTATTATTTTCATTGAATTTGTAAGTATTTTGTAAATCTTTTTTTTTATTGGTTGGCTGGATTGTTGACTGTGGGTCAACGGCTCCTTCTCGGGTCAGACCCGCATCCTGTTCGCTGGAGCCTCTTCTCGAAATTTCTCAGCCCGACTCCATTCGCCTTTGGCCTCAAAATTTGGACCCGATAATCCTCGTACCTCCGACATCCTCGCGGGTCCTCTGGTCGATCCCATTCTCTCTAGGATTTGGCGCTTCACGTCGATCTTTCCAGACCCTTGACTCACCTATAAATTATCTCTTCCGCCTCCATGAAGCGGTAGCTCGTACCTCGCTCCCATTTCGACCCCTAGCAACCTACAGCTGAGTGATGGCTGCTCGGAGAACCCCTCGGAGCTCGGTTTGGTGCAGTGAAGACGACGCTTACCCATCGTGGCCAGAGATCCGTCACGAGGAGCCTCCCCCACCTTCTGCATCGAGGTTGAGGCCATTACCCCATCAGCCATCTTCGCCTAAAGCTCAGGAGCACTCCCAGATCTTTAGGTAACCCTCACATCCTCTCCATCTTCATGTTCGATCCAATATTTTCATTCATCGTTGTCGCACTCCTATCTGCTCTGACCAGCTGGTCAGAGCCTCGACATCCACCAGCTGTTTAAATCGATCCGTAGCCCCACCCTCCATCTTGCACCACAACCTGATAATCCTAAGCATCGATCTTAAGGTCGAGATTAGAGCCGAGATCTCCTCTACCACCTTCGCCGGATATCAAACTTCAACCCCCTCTGCTTCTTTTGTTTTTAGCTCCAATAACCCAGACCGGAGCATAGCCCCGAGCCCTGGCTTTGCATTGCAGGTACCCCCACGCTTGGAGGAGCCCTATTAATCCTCAAGCTGCTCGGCGGAGTTGCTCCAGCTGAAGCTCCGCCATTCCATCCATCCGACCGTCCTTGAGATGATCAGACTCCACTGCTTGACGCGGAGCACCTCCCTAGAGATGTTCGATCTGTTGGAGGCTTGATCAGCTCTGAGGATCCACGCCTTTCCATGTCCAAAGTTCGCCAGCCCCCAGTTCATCCACCATCCTCTATCACCGTTGGATGAGGAGAAGGGCACCAGTTTGCATTAGAGTCGACCGTTGTTGCAGCTTTTGAGCCGTTGATCTGCCACCTCCTGACACATCTACGTCGCGCGTAGGCGACATTCCCTGAGCGTTAGATCTAACATTGTAGAGGATCAGAGCAGCACGTCCACGCGCTACCAGCGACCACCACGTGTCCCCCACATGCACCGCACATGCCTCGAGGGTATATTGCACTTTTCTCCCTACACTTTTCATACTTTATGTTCTAGTTTGCTAAATAAAGTTGTAGTTTGAACTATTTGCATGATATCCATGTTGTTTCCAGTATTTAAATTTTAGCCCCCCTAGTCTGAAAACGTGTGCCCGATCACGTGTCGTACGGTGTTTTTGCAAATTTTATCCTGTAGTTCTTGCTGATTATTGATTGAATGAAACGTTTTCTAGAATTGCAATCATACCCCTGTACGTAGTTATTTGGCATGTGCTTGAATTTCATGGGAATTTTACATTAATACCCTTGGACTTTACATGTGTGTTATTATTTAATCTGGAAACTTAGATTATTTACATTTAGGTCCCTAGAACCTGTGTGTATAGTTTTTGATCAAATAATTATCAAATTTACTCCAAAAATTCCTCAAAAATTACCATTAGCTCCTGCTACTGTGTAATATTTTTGGTAATTTGTTTGACGTAATTTGATTTTATTTGATATTTTCTAAAAATCAAAAACCCTTAAAACATGTTTGTCTATTTTAGAAAATACCAAAAAAAATATAAAAATAGCCCTAAAAAGTCTATTAAAATTCGTGTTGTTTGTTTTGGCTTGTTTTAATTTCAATAGCATTTTGGTTCCATTATCTTTTATAAAATCCCTAAAAATCACAAAAGACCAAAAATCTTATAAGAATCATTAAAATTATACAAAAATAAAAAAAATGAGTTTTCAAATTCTTGTAGTTAGATATTGTCATCTCTTGTATCATAAAATTGCAACCAGGATGTTTGGGCACTTTAGATATTTTAAAGTTACCTTCTAGCCAAGTTGTACACTGTTTTGATAGTTTGACTTTATTTCATTTTTAAAAAAGTTATATAAAAATATGAAAAATTCACTAAAATCAAAAAAAAACATTTGCATATTTTAAAAATACAAAAATATTTTTATTTTTAAGTTGTGAGACTTTTTAACCTTAATAAAAATTGTTGTAGTGTGATTTCCTCCATATTTTTATTCATTTTCTTATTAGAAAATATATATATATAATTGCAAATTCTAAATCACCAAAAAGATAGCTTGTTCTTCTCTGATTGCTCGACTACTTCGTAGGCTTAGCTCGTGCTCCTTGTGTTCGCCCCTGGTCGCTATACCAGGTTAAATAGATAGTGGAGACTACTTCTTTAGATTTTCGTGCTTCATTATTTTTATTTGTGGTCTTATTTTTCTTTATTGACTGTGCCTTGCGATTTAGGTCGCAACGACCTTAGATACTACTTGATCCGAGTGCTCAGAGCGTGTCATCAGAATGGCGCTGTTGTCGGGGAGCACAGCTTAGTAGTCGTTTTTCAGCCTTTTTTATTTCATTTTTATTTTTCTTTCTTTATTTGTTTCTAGCTCTATTTGATATAACTGTTTTCTGACTTGTTTTTGTTTCACTTTTTGTGCGAGGAACTACCTGAGGTCGCTTTGGAGGAGACCCGCACTCGAAGGGAAGCAGGAGCAGAACAGGAGTAGTTATAGTTTATAGAGTAGCTTAGAGTAACTTTTAACACATTTTATTACTATTGTAATAATATAGGACCTTGGATAGTTTTGGACACTTGTATATATCGGGGTTTGTTTCGTCAAGCACCGATGGGTGCTCGGGGGTCCTCACTGCGGTTTTTCGTCGGTTTTGATTTTTCGACTTTTCTTTTATTTTTTATTCTCGAAGAATTTGGCCCCTAAATTTAGGAATTTCATTGATTATAACGTAATTAATTAAGGCTCAATCCCTAACTATTTCTCTGCACCTATAGTTCGTAATTGGACCTAATTAATAAAATCACAATAAAAAGTTAACTTGGTCGCTTGAGAGGTCACGTGCCGCTAGAGGTCGTATACAGCGCGTGTAGGATCCATTGTGGCAGACACCGATCGGCATCAGAGACCGAACTCCGACCACTCTCTCTGACCAGTTAGCTACAGTTCTTCACGTGTAGAAATTGTTCATCTAAGGTCGTTTTCTTATTGAATCATATAGGATTTTATTTCTATCTATTAATTTATGTGTGGATCACCCTGCATGTAGAGTGTTAACGACAGGTACGCATCTCTTACTTTGCACGCATTATCACGTTTGATTGCGCATCGGCTTTTTTGACTTCTCCCCCCATTTTTGGACTTTAAATAATCAGAAGATCAAAAAAATCGTGAGGCGTTTGTCTGTTTATTGGAAAAGACCTAAAAAGTGATAATCATAAAATTGGGACTGCTAAACAAACTTGACCCTAAAAGACACTCGACTTAAAAATCTATCTTGGGAGAGCAATCCCCTCATTGTTTGGTTTGCTTGCACGAGAAAGTAACCCGTACACTAGGCTAGAGCCATACCTGAACTTTCATCAGACTATTGGTATTGGAGTTAGTCGTTCTCCAGTGAGGATCGCTTCGGTCTCCGGTAAAGCGGGCTGCGATATCCTTAACAGAGAGAGTTGATCGGGTAGCCGGTAAACGATCCGCAACTTGTATTGGTTGGGAAAGATCTAGCTTCGAGACTGGGCCAGTCTCCTGAGAGCATCGGGTTCCTACCAGCTTGCTTAATCGCCTTGCTAGACTAAATCTTCACCTAAATAAAATCGACAAGATAAAAGATCGAACCTTTACGGTCATCAGCTCTCAGTGTTGAGTAGGTGAATTGGGGGTTTTTGTTTGTCGACCTTGTTTGTTTCCAAATCCCATCCGCCTTTTCTCCATATCACGGTGATGGGCCGGAGGTCCCTTAGGCAGCCTTAGTTGCACTGCTTTCGAGCACTCCGCCCCATTCATCTAGGTTGGTTCGTGAGAGTCCAGACCCGCTCTCCGAACCCGAGTTCGATTCTGCCTTGTTCCCTCTCGACCACCCTTCTTCCAATCTCGAGGTGACCGAGCAGAGACCGGTGCAAATATTCATTCATTTGACGGCACCTGAGTTCGGATCTTTTGCCTTTGCAGAGACCCAAGAGATGGCCAGCAGCGAGGAGCGCACTGATGGACAGCCCCAGACCACCACATATGTTTTAGATCAGAGCACCATCAACAATACCCTATTAGCTTCCTTGGAGACGATGCGAGACAGATCAGAAACTAAGGGGTTTTCATGGCTGATATGCGTAGATAGATGGCCCAGATGCGAGCTGGCCGAGAGCGGAACCGACCAGATGGTGGAGAGATACCAAAGCTCGGAGGAGGAGATGGAGGACATCCAGATGAAACAGTGGAGCCAGGCCGACCAGCCAGGCCAATAAGAGAGTTGCACAACCCTGGTGCGACTCTTACACACCGTTGGATACATCTTCCGGTGATCCTGCGAGATTTCAAGCTCCCCCCTCAGATGATTCAGTTGTTGCCCAAGTTTCATGGGCTAGCCACTAAGGAGCCACATCTGCATTTGCAAGAATTTGAGATGATCTGCAGCATGGTCCACGATAGATAGATGGACGAGGACACCATCAAGATGATGACTTTCATGTTCTCCCTGATCGATAGAGCAGTCTACTGGCTGAAGTATTTAGGGAGATATGTCACTTCGTAGGAACAGCTCCGGAATGAGTACTTGAACAAGTACTATCCACTCAGTCGGACGAATGCAGCTCGAGCTCTCACCAACAACTTCTCCATGCTTCCCAACGAGCAATTCCATGAGGCATGGGATCGCTTCTCTGAGCTCATTAACCGGTGTCCACACCATGACATCTCCAAGCCCAACTTAGTTCAGAGTTTCTTTTGTAGGCCGACATCGGAGCTGTAGGGGCTTGTGAACGCTTCTTGTGGGGGATCCTACTTCGCCAAGGACGAAGACCAGGTCTGGGCCATATATGAGGAGATGGCCGAGAACTACATCGTCATGTCCCAGACCCGTCTCTATACTCAGGGGAATCCCTCACCCCATGTCGTATCCTATCAGAGGATAGCACGAGTCCATGTTGGTCCATCCACCTCTTCAGCAGCCGCAGCACAGGCAGAGTCGTCGGCCGCTGATATGGGCACTATCAGCGAGAAGCTGGATCGCATCAAGATCGTCGAGAAGAAGCAGTACCAGGGCATGACTCAGATCGATCATTTCGAACAGACATTAAGTGACCTGAAGACCCAGATCATGTCTCTCCAGGAGGCACAGATGTCTTTTCAGCCCCGTCTCAGGTCACAGGCTGATCCTAGCAGTAGCAGCTTGACCCAGCACTCCGCCCAGTACAGACATGTTCACCATATCCAGGCGGAGCCGTTCCAGCAGTCGTAGCACCAGTACATTCAGCCACCACCATCTTAGGACACTCAAATGGTGGTGTACCAGCAGGATCAGCCCCTGGCAGTTCTTCCTCCACTCCCTTTCGAGCAGGAGCCATTGATGGAAGTCAATGGGATTTGGTACGACCATCAACATCCTGGGATCTGTCGAGGTCATCCCAGATCCAGATAGTTGACCGGAGTTGCCTCATCCCAGCAGCATCCTCCAACTCAGGGTGGACAGTTCTGCCAGCCTGAGCAGCATCCCCAGTTCCCACACCAACCACAGCATTACCAGTAGGGTCCTCGTCCCTATCAACACCAGCAGGGACAGCCGCAGAGGCAGCATTAGCAGCAGCCTCAGCAATACTCTCAGTTTCCCCCTCATCCTTCCCAGCACCGGCCTCACTTTCAGAGAGGTAACCCATCCGGATCTCATGGGCCAGCTTATGAGAACCCAGCACTCGACGATCTAGCCCTCTTACTTTCTGATCAGCCGGTCACATTCAGGTAGGAGATGGACGAGTTAGCCAGGAGATGAGGGAGATCATCAAGGGCAAGGCCACCATACCCGCTCAGATTGAGTCAAACCCGAATAACCTAAAAAGAAAATCTAAGCAGGTACAGTTCACAAAGATTACGACTCCTAGTGACTTATTGGGCGATAGTACTTCATATACATTTGATGATGACTTTGTTACACTTATGAGCGGTAGAATGCCGGCCGGTGGTGCCTCGTATGATCGACGACACCATGAGGATGCAGGAGCGTCAGACGAGGAGGATAGCGGTGCTGAGGCCGCTCATGATGATGGTGGTGGTGGTGTTGATGCCACTAAGGATGTTGATCCAGCCGACGGTACTGAGGCTGTCGCGTCCCCAGATGCAGAGGGTGGTACTGATGCCACTAGAGATCCAAATGCTGATCCAGAGTGTAGTGCTGATGCCGCAGTTCCTGATGTCATGGGTGGTACTGAGGCCACTCCTTCTATTCCAGTTGTATTTCCTCCAGTTTCTGTACCCCTGAACTTGATAGAAAATACCAAAAAATTAATAAAGGAAAGGGTTCTTCATTTATGAGTCCATATGTGATGCATGGTGATACTTGTATGGATTCTATTCCTTCTCAGCAGCAGGGACCCATTCCTATCCCTCTATCTGAGGAGGGTCCAGCCAACCCCTTCCCTCAAGCACTCCGCTTGGCTAAGGAGAATAAAAAAGAAAATCAAAAAAATAACCAGCAGTTAGAGTTCAGCCAGCACATGATTGACAGATTTCGGATTCAACTGACTCTATAGGAGGCACTTGAGCACATCCCCCTCTTCCAGAGAAACCTGAGAGAGAAGACCACCATCCGTAGGAAGAAGAGGAACCATAACGCATAGATCCATGTGCTCACTCGTGTTACCTGCTTCACCATCCAGAACCGTCTACCAGCCAAGAGGCAAGATGCAGGAGCACCTTATGTCAGATGCCATATTCATGAGTAGAGATTTGATCAAACTCTATTAGACAGCGACTCTTCCATCAACCTCCTTCCGGCAGCCTTACTCAATCGATTCGAGTTTGGCCCTCTTCGACAGAGTAGGACAGTCCTTCAGTTTGCTGATAGATCTGTCAAGAGGCCGAAGGGGTTGTTGAAAGACGTGGTCGTCACAATTCAGGGCCAGAAATTCCCTGTGGACTTCGTTGTTTTGGACATGGAGATCCCTGAGTCTGTGACCGATACCCCCATCATTCTAGGATGTCCATTCTTGGCCACAGCCAAGGTAGTGTCCGACCATGATAGTGGGAAGGTGTACTTTCGCCTCGAGGATGAGAGTATATAAATAGAGATGATCGACGAGACTAGAGCACGAGATTTAGCTTGCTCAGAGCAGTCTAGTGATGTAGAGCAGATGACAAAGGCAAAGCGAGACGTCCACCAGGAGTGCGACTTTGTGATCACTGATGATGAAGCCGCTTGGTCCGATCTCATTTCATGAGCCCTCCTTTCGCCTTCAGATACTGCAGATTCACAGATCCCAATAGAGGAGAGTTTGGAGAGCACACTCTTGGTAGAGGACACATTCAAGGCTGAAGACCGTGTTCAGGACAGTGACGCAGAATATATTGCTTGTGATTCTGATTCAGACCCCTCGGAGTCAGATATAGATTGGGTCGAATTTGATGAGTTGTTACCTTGTCTGATTCCAACAGAGCCAGCAGCTAGGGTGGAGACTGAGCCGACACAGATTACAGATATACCAGCAGGGAAGTCTACACCAGTTTTTCATGATCAGCGAGAGTTCTCCCACGTAGATTGGGTTGCATGCACTCAGACATTTCAGAAGCCAGATTCGCCAGCTCTCAGTTGTCTAGAAATGAAGCCTTTGACGCAGTCATTGAAGTATAGGTTCCTTGTGGGCGAGCATGAGATGTACACGGTCATTATCTCAGTAGATTTGACTGGAGAGCAAGAATCTCATTTGATGGAGATTCTTGAAAAGAACTGTAAGGCGATAGGATGGAGTGTAGCTGATCTCCAGGGGATAAGTCCGGCCCTATGCTCCCATCATATCTATCTCGAAGAGTATGCTAAGCCATCGCGTGAGTTCCAGCGACGGCTGAACCTGAATCTTCGAGAGGTTGTCATGAAGGATATTTCGAAATGGTGGAGCGCTGATTTTATCTACCACATCTCCGACTCCAAGTGGGTTAGTCCATTACATGTGGTGCCCAAGAAGACGGGCATCACTACAGTTATGAGTGAGTCTGGAGAGGAGATAGCTACCCGGGTACCCACTTCTTGGAGTGTCTATGTGGACTACAGACGATTGAATCATGCCACCAAGAAGGATCATTTCCCACTGCCTTTTATTAATCAGGTTATAGAGAGGCTAGCTGGGAAGAGTCATTACTGCTTTCTTGACGGGTACTCCGGATACAATTGGTTGGCCATTACGCACGAAGAAAAAGACAAGATGACATTCACCTGTCCATTTGGGACGTATGCTTTCAGACGAATGTCCTTTGGTCTATGTAATGCCCCGGCGACATTCCAAAAGTGCATGTTGTCCATTTTCTCAGACATGATGAGTGACTGTTTAGAGGTCTTCATGGATAACTTTCCGGTCTAGTGGCGATGGGTTTGATGCTTGTCTTGACTGCCTAGACCGCATCCTTCAGCGCTACATTGAGGTTCATCTTGTTTTATCCTGGGAGAAGAGTCACTTCATGATGACTCAAGGGATGGTGCTTGGTCATATCATCTCCAACATGGGCATGGAGGTTGATCCGACCAAGGTGGATATTATCCAAAAACTCAATCTACCGTCCAACCTGCGACAGTTACGGTCTTTTCTGGGGCATGTTGGTTTCTACCGACGATTCATTCATGATTTCCGCAGGATTGCCCGACCGTTGACTAATTTGCTGACAAAAGACACCGATTTCATTGTAGATGATAAGTGTCTTGCGTCATTTGAGACTCTCAAGAGTCTAGTTGTTGAGGCTCATGTCCTTTAGCCGCCCGATTGGTCTCTCCCATTCGAGATCATGACGGATGCCTCCGATTTTGCCGTAGGGACCATGTTAGGAAAGAGGAGGGATGGAGTATCTTTCACCATTCACTACGCTATCCATACATTGGATGTCGCGCAGCGGAACTATACTGTCACTTAGAAAGAGATGCTAGCCGTAGTTTTTGCCTTGGAAAAATTCAGAGCATACATTATTGGATCCAAAGTGACTATCTTTACTGATCATACCGCCATCAGGTACCTCATAACTAAGAAGGATGCCAAAGCGAGACTGACTAGATGGATCCTTCTACTCGAGGAGTTCGATATTGAGATTAAGGATAAACCTAGAGTCAAGAATGTGGTGGCAGATCATCTTTCCTGATAAGAGAATATTGAGGAATCTGAGCAGACTGATCCCATTTCTGAAACCTTTCCAGATGAGGCGATCCTTGCTATCGCCTCGCTCCCGTGCTACACCGACATTGTGAACTATCTTGTTGTCAAGAAAGTTCCACAAGGTTGTCCCAGGCAGCAACTTGAGACCTTCCTTGCGAGGGCCAAGTCTTACCACTGGGAGGATCCCATCCTTTATCATGAAGGAGAGGATAGCGCCTGACGTTGGTGCATTCCTCGGGAGGAGCACCATAGTATCCTTACATACTGCCACAAGCTTGAGGCAGGAGGACATCACTCTAGGAGGAGAATGGCACAGAAAGTGCTCCAATCTGGTCTATGGTGGCGTACTCTCTTCAAGGATTCTGATGAATTCGTGAAGAGGTGTACTGACTGTTAGAGGATGGGCACTTGTGGACAGTGTGATATGATGCTGATGTATCCCATTCACTTCTATGAGGTTTTTGATGCATGGGGCATCGATTTCATGGGTCCATTCCCTAACAGTCAGGGATTCGAGTACATTCTGTTGGTTGTTGACTATGTGAGTCGTTGGGTTGAGGCCATCCCCGCACGAGCTGCAGATGCTAAGACTGTTTGCAAATTTTTGAGGAAGAATATCATTTCACTGTTCGGGGTACCTAGAGTATTGATATCTGATGGGGGGTCTCACTTTATCAATGACAAGGTAAAGGCCCTTGCTAACGAGTTCAGCATAGACCATCGAGTTGCCACTCCATATCACCCTCATACCAATGGTCTTGCTGAAGTATCGAATAGGGAGATCAAGATGATATTGCATAAGATAGTCCGTCCAGACCGAAAGGATTGGTCACAGCTTTTGGACTCGGTCTTGTGAGCATATCAGACTTCCTTCAAGACTCCTTTGGGTACATCTCCCTTTCGTCTCGTTTATGGTAAGTCCTGCCATTTACCTGTTGAGATTAGGCAGAAGTCACTTTGGGTTGTCACTGATATATTGTTGGATCTAGAGAGTATAGGTGATCAAAGTAAGGCAGAATTGGCAGCCCTGGAAGAGATAAGAGATACAACCTTTTCGAACAGCCTACAGTATAAGGAGCGTAAAGATATGGCATGATTCTCACATCAGCCATAAGCAGTTTGAGTCAGATCAGAGAGTATGGTTGTTTGATGTCAGGCTTAGATTATTTTCAGGAAAGTTGCAGAGTAAGTGGAAAGGACCATACCTGGTCCGAAAGGTGCATGACAATGGTAGTATCAACATATCTGAAATGTCATATGAGTACACCTTTCGTGTTAACGGTCAGCGCCTCAAACCATATTGATGACCGGCCAAGCGACAGAGGTAAAGGTACAGAAATAGGTCATTGCGACCTCGATCACTCGGCTAAGTCAATCAAGAAAAATCGAACCACTCGATACAAATCAAATCAATCAAAACAAAGCAAGCGGTCCTGCTATATGTTTAACCTGGTATAGCACCCAGGGTCGAACTCGAGGAGCACGGGTTGGCCGAAGGCCTACGAAGTAGTAAAAGTGAATAAAATAAAAGAGGAAAATGTTTTTAGTGGTTTTTAATTAATTTGATATTTTTTTGGATTTTTAATATGTGAAGAAAATAAAAGAAACACAAATAAGCACACTTCAACGATTTATTTAATGCAACAAAAATCAAGCAAAAATTCAAACAAAAATATTTTTATGTGTTTTATAATTTTCTATGTTTTTGGTGAATTTTTGGGATTTTTCTGATATTTATTTTAATTTCTAAAAATCAAACAGTAACAAAAATGCAAGGTACTGTCCAGCCAGGCCCAAAAGCCCTAGATAAAATATCTAAGGGCCTCAAAAGGGCCTGGAGGTATTTTTCCTGTAAACTAGGTAAAACAAGGAAAATTTAAGTACCAAAATTATTGTTTTTGGGTTTTTAGATTATTGAATAGAATTTTTATGAGTTTTTAGGTGTTTTTAAGTTTTTAAGATTTTTAAGCAATGAAAAATAGCCAAAATTGGCTAAAAAATCAAACAAACTAAACTAAACAGTACCTAATTTTGTAGAATTTTTAGAGGTGTTTTTATATTTTTTTGTGATTTTTAAACCTAGACAGTAACTAAAATGATAGTTTTTGAATTTTTAAAAATAACAAACGAAATCAAAAATGTCCTCAAAAATTCACAAAAATCCTACACCATGGCAGGAGCCATGTATCAAATTTTTGTCGAATTTGGAGGTGATTTGATATTTTATTCAAAAATAACAAGAGGGTACAGTGCACAGGGACTGGAATGCAAATACCCAAAGTTCTGGGGGTCCAGGTGCAATCAACCCAGCAAAACACGCGTGAGGCGCGTGCTTGGGGCACTCAGGGACCTATATGTAACAAAAATAAGGTCCGGGGACCTATTGGTAACACGTACCAAAAGTCCGAGGACCTCAGTTGCAATTTACCCACAAATAAACGCACATGCGGAATAAAATCATTCACAGGGGCATAAATGCAAATACTAAAAAGTTTCTTTCATTTCAGAACAATCAGAACTACAAGGGCATATATCGCAAATAACCCAAAAATACACGTGACGAAGCACGTGGCTCACACAGACAGGGTAAGTGCAAATAAAATAAGCTCGAGGTCCTCTATGCAATTTACCCTAAAACTACACAATGTACTTAAACATTTACAGGACTAATACGAAATAAACTAAAGATAAGGGCCTAAGGGTAATTTACCCTTTATTAAGCGGAGCGGATGGATGGCCGCCACGTGGCGATCGGACGGTCCAGGATGGGGCGGCTCGTGACGCTGCTGCTGCTCTGCTCGATCCAACGGTCCAGGCCAGGACACGTGTGGATCTGACGGCCTGGATCGTTCGCCTCAGATCTGACGTCAAAGGAGGCTCCAGCCACCAACGGTTAGGATGGCACCTGGAGCGGGAGGTTAATCCGACGGCTCTGGAGGGTCCTGGAAGAACAAGAGGCCGGCGAACTTCGCCGGCCCAGTACGCGTGCTCCGGTCCTCCGCGAGGGCTTCAGATGATCGAGGAAGCTTCGCCTTGGCCTCCCGCGTCTGTGGGACGTCTCCGATGAATCAGCGGAGCTCAGGAGAGCTCTGTCGACTCCGGCGGAGAAGAAGCTCCGGTCCTCAAGTAGGAGGACCTCATACAGCCCTCGATTGACCTGCAAAATGCAACCAAAGAGCTTCTGGGTCGAGGGCAAACTGCCTCGACCTTGTTAGCGGTGGTGCGGGTGGACAGTGCGGTGGTGCGGGCGAACCCCGGCGATGCGACGGCGAAGGGGTTCGAACTCCAGCTCCTGTGCGAGCTGGGTTGAACGGAGGGACGGAGAAGGTGCGCGGGGGAAGGGCGAACGTGATGGTCGGGTCCGATGGTCGGGAGGTGGTCGGAACCGGGGTGAATCGATGAAAAAGTACGACGGTGAAGATTGGGGGAAAGCTGAAATCGACGAAAAGGAAAGGGAATAGGGTCTACCTGGGTGGATGAATAGACTGGGCTGGAGCTAGGGAAGCTCCCGGTCGTAGCCTCGAGGGACGTCTGGGCCCGAGGCTCGGAGCTCGCACCAGTGGCGGAGCTACGGCGGAGCTAATCGTCGGATCAGTGGTATCCGGCCCCTCTCCTCGCTGCGACAGCACCTGGAGCGAGCTGTCACTCACGCTCGAGCACTGGAGGTCACGGGGGATGGAGCGAATGAGCCAAAGATGGAAATGAAGGTGGCGGAGCTCGAGCTATATATGTGTGCAGGTCCGGCTAGAAGAGGTCGGGTAGGGTATCCTGGAGCGCGGATCTCGAGGTGGAGGCTCTAGCGAGGGTCTCGGATGTATCAAGAAGGAATCGGACCCTGGGTTTAGGCGAGGGTGAATCGGGTTTAGGCGCTAAAATAGGGGGAAGTCGGGTCGGGCGCCTAACCCGTGGGAAGTGGTCCTGGGGGGGGGGCAGTTGACCTGGCGGTCAACAATCCCCAGGGCCAATGGGTGAAGGCCACGTGTAAAAGATTTAGAAATTCAATAAAAAATAACAAATGGCCGAATTAGGGAAAAGTCAAAACATGAAATATTTTTCTTTTAATTTTTTCTATTTTTTAGTGATTTTTAATTAATTTTTGGAAATAAAAATAAGGTATTTACAATATATAGCTATATATAGGTATATATACAATATGTAGGTTTTTAATTTTTGATTTTTAATTATTATTTTTGTACAATTTTATCCTTATTTTATATTTTATTTATTTATAGAATAAAATAAGGAATAAAAGGGTGTTTTCATTTTATTTTTATTATTTATCTCCATAGGTAAAATAAATAGATATATACAACTATATATAAGGTATATGTACAATGTGTTTTTGTATTTTTAATTTTGTTATTTTTATTTGATTTTTGTTTTGATTCTTTTTATTTTATTTATTTACAAAATATAACAAAGAATATTTACAAAAAGTTTGGAAAAATAACTTTATTTATTTACAAGGTTAAATAAATATAGGAGCATGGTTTATGTACATGATGAAGGGGTCTTTTTAATCTTTTTGATTTTTAACTTTTTATTTTGTTTTTATCTTTTATAAATATATACAAGTATTTACAAGCATATTTTTGGGTGAGGAAAACATTTTTATTTTATTTACATAAATATATACACATGAGCCCCTATCTCCCTCTACTTGGCTTTTATGCGGTCAGGCCCATGCTGAGCCCTCCCTTGGGTTAGGTTGCTCAATATTTATTCTAAATATTTCCCTCTTTTTCTTTTTAATCTTTATTCTTTTATTTTTGCACAAAAACATGCTAATTATAGAATTTTACACAATGCATGCTTTTGCTAATTATCCCTATTTACACATATCTACATGCATTTGCAAAGGTTTTTGTAGCTAAAATATAAGAATAAAGAGTGATGAATGGGTATTCATCACATATCTAGGTCATGAGCTGCTGATCATTGACGTCGCCCCGATCCATTTTGCATGAGAAGTGGTCTTTGACTCGCATCAGTTGCATCTAATGCCTGATCATCACTGCCTTCCATCTTGTATAGATCCAAATGTCCATATCATCTCATTATTTAGTCCAGCACCTCAGTTGCATCTTGTGATTATGCTATACTTAGCGTGTACTTTACCGTAAGTATAGGAGGTGTCAGACTCTTGATTATTCTTTTGATTTTTTTTACCTTTGTTCTGCTGCCTATACTTAGGGATATTTTACCATAAGTATAGGGGAGGTAGACCATGTACATTCTATCACTCGGTTTTTCCTTTATGTACACTCTGCTATACTTAGGATTACTTAATCCTAAGTGTAGGGGGAATCACCGAGATCTCTCCTTTCTATTCATTGTTGTAGTATAGCATTTCTTTTAACTTTCCTATACTAAGCACAAGTTATGTCTTCTTCTTTATCGCTCTTTGTTCACTCTGAGGACATGGTTCGAGCTAAGTATAGGGGGTGTCGTATATATTACATATATACTTTAGCCATAACTCGTACTTTGTGTGAGAGTGTTAATAAATAAAATAGCTAAAATCCTTTATCTAAACATCGTAAAAAAATTAAAATTTTTCTTGTACATAAAATTCTTTCTTGCACATACATAGCTATTTATAAAAATTATTTTTGTACAAATGTTTGTAAAAATATTTTGATTGTAAAGAGTTTGTCAATATTTTGGTATCAAAACTATGTATATAGTACAAAATTTTTGTAAAATGTTTGAAAATCAAAAGTTTGCAAAAAAAACCCTTGTGTAAATATTTGTAAATAGTTTGCAAAATTTCTGCATCCATGCATACATTCAAACATTTTGAAAAAAAATTGCACGTTTTCAAAAACTTTGCATAAAAAGCTTTTTGTATATACTTGTACATTCTTCTGAATCATAGTTGACGTTTAAACTAGCCTGGAATTAAATTGGAAAATGGAGTTTGGGAAAGACCTTAATCCACTTAATTCTAAGAGGAACCTTATAGGACTTAGGGTTGAGACTTTTCAGGTCCATTAGTGACTTAATTCTTTGAGTCCACTAGGCAATGATCACATGTCATCTTGATGATCCTAAGTAGAACATTTAACAACGTACACATGACTCTCACAGACAATAGCTTTACTTGCACCAGCACCGTACACATAGCTCTCTACGGATGAGGTGGCGAGGAGACAGTTTCCTTTAGCTTGGGGTAGCATACGAGGGTAGTACTTCTAGGCAGAACCTCTCGTCTTCTTTTAGGGAAGGAAGTACGCCTCAACTTGGTCTGGCGGTGTTGAGGTCTAAAGACAGGAGTTGTGGGTTGCAATAATGCTTCAAAAGAGGGATAGTCTACTGGCTCAAGAGGAAAAAGTCCTTATGTATATATGTTGCACCATGTAGATATGTTGTGCATATGCACATCAAAAAATATACAAAAGAAAGAAAAAACTCCAAAAAAAAGTGGCAGGTCTGATAGAAAATGAAATACCTGCCGGAGTGTATATAGCCAAATAAAGCAAAGCTTATGTTACCCATTCTCATCTCATGAGGCTTGCAGCAGGAGACTTAGCTACACTGGTTGGGCTCCCAAGGATACATGGCTACATTGGTCATGATCCATTATCTTCCTTCCCCTCTTCTTGAGCCGGTTGAACTTGAACTTAGAAGGGAATACCCCGCTCCTCGAGGAAAGAGCTGCCAGACTAGGGCATTAGAGTTACCTTGTTGAGGGAGGTTGTTACTTTGCTGATTCTTAGGTGGAGAGCTACATATCACTTACACAGTACAAGAAAAGACTCATGGTCATTAGAGTTTGTGTATGTAGACTTGTTCTGATCTGGATTATTGAGGAGTCTCGACCATAGAATAGTGGAACTTAAAGGTTGTTGAATCTTAAACCTAGGTCCAATTAAGGTTCCGACAAACTAATTATCCAAAGGTCTGAATGAGCTCCATACTCCAATTCAATGAAGATAAGTTTAATAATCAACCTTGATTTTTCTTCTTTTTCTTTTCTTTCTCTTTTCACTTCTTTTCCAAATAAGTGTTTGCTAAGAGACTAGCAAATAAAGTATAGGGAGGTGATGAATCCATGATCATCACTCTTTATTCTTTTATTTTAGCTAATTATCTTGACAAAGCATCATGTAAATAGATGTAAATATAATAAGTTAGCATTATGCATGCATTTGTTAATATTGTGTAATTAGCATGTATTTGTGCAAAAATAAAATAATAAAGGAAATGAAAAAGGAAGTAGGTGTTTAGAATAAATACAGAGTGACACGTACCCTAAGAGAAGGTCAAGCATTGACCTGATCGCCAAATAAAATAAGTAGAGAGAGATAGGGCCTACTATATATTGTACATAAATAATCATTTTTGATAAAATAAAAATAAAATATTCTTTTTACCTCTTTGTATATAATCCTAAAAATAAGACAAAAATCAGAAAAATAAAATAAAAATAAAAATAATTGTACATAATACATAGGTATACTATACATGTATATACTACTATATACTGTATATACAATAATTTATTTTTCGTAAAAATAATTAAAAATCACAGAAAATCCTTGAAAAATAATAAATATTTCTTATTTTGAAAACTTTTTAATTTAAAATCATTTATTATTTTTTATTGAATTTGTAAGTATTTTGTAAAACATGTTTTTTTGATTGGTCGGCTGGATTGTTGACCGTGGGTCAACGGCTCCTTCCTGGGTCAGACCTGGATCCCGTTCTCCGGAGCTCTTCTCGAAATTTCCTAGCCCGACTCCGTTCTCATTTGGCCTCGAAATTTGGACCTGATAATCCTCGTACCTCCGACATCCTCGTGGGACCTCTGGTCGATCTGATTCTCTCTAGGGATTGGCGCTTCACGTCGATCTTTCTAGACCCTCGACTCGCCTATAAATTATCTCTTCTGCCTCCATGAAGCAGTAGCTCGTACCTTGCTCCAATTTCAACCCCTATCCACCTCCAGCTGAGTGACAACTGCTCAGAGAACCCCTCGGAGCTCGGTTTGGTGCAGTGAAGACGATGCTCACCCTTCGTGGCCGGAGATCCACCGCGAGCAGCCTCCCCCGCCTTCCGCATCGGGGTTTAGGCCATTAACCCATCAGTCATCTTCATCTGAAGCTCAAGAGCACTCCCAGATCTTCAGGTAACCCTCACATCCTCTCCATCTTCCTGTTCGATCCGATCTTTTCATTCAACGCCGCTGCACTCCTATCTGCTCCGACCAGCTGGTCAGAGCCTTGACATCCACCTTCAGCCGTTTAGATCGATCCGTAGCTCACCCTCCATCTTGCACCGCAACTTGATCATCCTTAGCCTCGATCTTCATGTCAAGATTAGGGCCGAGATCTCCTCTACCACCTTTGCCGGAGATCAAACTTCACCTCCTCCGCTTCTTTCGTTTGTAGCTCCAATAACCCGGACCGGAGCATAGCCCCGAGTCCTAACTTTGCATTGCAGGTACCCCCGCGCCCGGAGAGCCCTATTGATCCTCAAAATGCTCGGCGGAGATGCTCCGGTTGAAGCTCTGCCATTCCATCCATCCGACCGTCCTCGAGATGATCAGACTCCACTGCTCGATTCGGAGCACCTCCCCGGAGATGCTCGATCTGTCGGAGGCTTGATCAGCCTAGAGGATTCGTGCCTTTCCGTGTCCAAAGTTCGCCAGCCCCCAGTTCATCCACCATCCTCCAACACCGTGGATGAGGAGCATGGTGCCAGTTTGCATCAGAGCCGACCGTTGCTGCAGCTTTTGAGTCGTTGATATGCCACCTCCTGACATATATACGCCGCACGTAGGTGACATTCCCTGAGTGTCAGATCTGACATCGCAGAGGATCAGAGCCGCACGTCCACGTGTTACCAGCAGCCACCATGTATCCCCCACGCGCACTACACGTGCCTCGAGGGTATATTGCACTTTTCTCCATGTGCTTTTCATACCTTATGTTCTAGTTTGCTAAATAAAGTTGTAGTTTGAACTGTTTGCATGATAGTCCCTATTGTTTTCAGTATTTACATTTTAGTCCTCCTAGTATGAAAACGTGTGCCCGATCACGTGCCATATGGTGTTTTTGCAATTTTTTATCTGTAGTTTCTGCTGATTATTGATTGAATGAAAAGTTTACTAGAATTGCAATCATACCCCTGTGCGTGGTTATTTGGCATGTGCTTGAATTTCTTGGGAATTTTACATCGATACCCCTGAACTTTACATGTGTATTATTATTTAATCTGGAAACTTAGATTATTTGCATTTAGGTCCTTAGAACCTATGTGTATTGTTTTTTATCAAATAATTATCAAATTTACTCTGAAAATTCCCCGAAAATTACCATTAGCTCCTGCTACTATTTAATATTTTTGTTAATTTTTCCGACATAATTTGATTTTATTTGATATTTTTTAAAAATCAAAAACCCTTAAAAGCGTGTTTGTCTATTTTAGAAAATACCCAAAAATATAAAAATAGCCCTAAAATGTTTATAAAAAATATTATTGTTTGTTTTGGCTTGTTTTAATTTTAGTAGCATTTTGGTTCCACTATCTTTTATAAAACTCCTAAAAATCATAAAAGACTAAAAAACTTATAAAAATCATTAAAAAATCAATAAAAATAAAAAAATAAGTTTTCAATTTCTATAGTTAGATATTGTCATCTATTTTATCATAAAATTATAACGAGGACGTTTGGGGTACTTTAGATATTTTAAAGTTGCCTTCTAGTCTAGGTTGTGCACTGTTTTGATATTTTGACTTTATTCATTTTTATAAAATTATACAAAAATCTGATAAATTCCCTAAAATCAACAAAAACATGTTCATATTTCAAAAATACAAAAATATTTTTATTTTTAAGTTTTGAGCCTTTTTACCCTTAATAAAAAATTGTTATAGTGTTATTTCCTTCATATTTTTATTCATTTTCTTATTAGAAAATATAAAAAAATGCAGATTAAAAATCACCAAAAAGATGCTTGTTCTTCTCTGATTGCTCGACTACTTCTTAGGCTTAGCTCGTACTCCTTGTGTTCGACCCTGGTCGCTATACCAGGTTAAATAAAGAACAGAGACCGGTTTTCAGATTTTCATGCTTCATTGTTTTTATTTGTGGTCTTATTTTTCTTGATTGATCGTGCCTTGCATTCGGGTTGCAACGACCTTAGATACTACTTGATCCGAGTGCTCAAAGCATGTCATCAAGCATCACATGAGAAAATAATAAAAGAAGAGGGGATGGGGGTGCTAAGGTAGAATGAGGTGCAGACACATCCTTAATTGGTTTAAATAATATGTGATTTAAGTCAAGGAAGATCCATTTGTAAAATGCATGAAATGCAATACGATCAACTTAAAATCTTTTCCTGGATAATATTAGGAGTATGATTTTAAACTACTATGGTTTTAAGCGGCTTAATAAATCCATTTATAAAATGCATGAAATGCATGTTTTGTTGGAATTTGCAGAAGGGAACTATGATTTTGAGCAGCTTAATAAATCGTTCTTCCTACTAGCTAAGAAGGAGTTTGCACAAGGGTGGAAGATTATCGTCCTATTGCGTTGTCTAATGCAATTTACCTAATTGTGGAAAAGGTGTTGGCAACTAGATTGAGAAGCATTCTGAACAAGATCATCTCTCCGGTCCAGAGTGCACGCCTGGCAGACAGCTGTTGGATAGTGCAGTGATGGTCGCGAAGACTGTATCTGACTGGAGGAGGAACAAAACGAAGGGAGTCCTGTGGAAGGTAGTATTTTCCAAAGTTTATGACAGTGTAGATTGTTGATTCCTGTGGGCATCTCTATATCAAAGGGGTTTCCCGGATAAATGGATTTGGTGGATGAAAAGATGTGTTACGACAACTTCGTGTGATGTTCTCATAAATGGGCAGCCTGGATGGGGCTATTTCCAACCGCATTGTAGGATTCGCTAAGGGTTCCCACTTGCACCTCTATTTTTGCCCTCGTGGCAGATGCACTGACAATAATGGTTGATCACGCAACTTCTGGAGGTTTTTACAGTTGATACTCTAGAGGGGAGATTTTGATGTCTATTCTTCAGTACGTGGATGATACCATTTTACTAGAGGAGGGTGGTCTGGATAGCTGTAAAGGACTATCTATCATACTGGATATTTTTGTTGTAATATCTGGGTTGAAGCTCAATAGATAAAAATCAGAATTTGTACCGTTTGATTTGACAGGGGAAGAGTTTGATTTGTGTGCAGGATGGTTGAGGTCATAATGGAGAGAGCTTCCCTTACGCTATCTTGGTGTGTCTTTGGTGGTGGGAATGATGCATAGGACTAACTGGCTACCTGTGATGGAGAAGATGGAGCAAAAGTTGGAATGATGGAAATCTATGTGCTTGTCTATTAGAATGGTACTAATAAGATCGGTCCTGTCTGCGATCCCTATTTTTTTCTTGCCAGCTAGGACATTGCCTGTGGGGGTGAGAAAGAGAATGGAGAGCATTATGAGATGGTTTTTCTGGTCGTCCTCCAGTAATTCTAACGGGTGGCCTATGGTGGATTGGAATACAATCTCTCAATCCAAGGATGATGGCAGCCTTGGGATACAAAGTTTGGAGAAAATGAATAAGGCGCTGCTTATTAAGTGGGTCACGTGAATCTAAGGAGATTGTGATAGTTTGGTTTGCACCCTAATTCGAGAAATCTATAGCACAAGCTCCTCCTTTTCGAGACCTGGGGAGGTAGGGAACGCTCCCTCACAATTTTGAAGAGGCATATGTTCTGTGGTGCAGGATATTCGACCTTTCATGAGGCTGGTGGTTGGAATGGCGTCGACTTCAAATTTTGGGTTGATGACTGGAGTGAAAATGACACTCTTGCACGAGGTTCTCATATCTATGGGCTTTGGTTGTTGACTTGAATTATTCTGTGGTGAGTATTTGGAACGATCAAACCTTTCTACCGCATTTTAAATGCGAGCTTTCAGATCGGTGCTTGGACAAGTTGTCGGTGATGCTTGAGGAGTTGGATAGTGTGGAAGGTCCCACGGTGGGCATGACTGTTGATGTTGATGCGGCAGAACCTTCTCGGTGGAGAAGGTGTAAAGGCATCTAAAGCTTCCCATGAGTTTTGACCAAGGGAGATGTGTGGTGGACTGTAAAAGGATATGAAAATGGAAAATCCTGGTTTGCGTAAAGGTTTTCTTGTGGCTGCTTAGAAGGGGAGATTGTTAACGGGGGCCTGATTAGTGTGTTTCATGCAGACAGTGGATCATGCTTATCGCCGATGCCAGGTAAATAGCGAGGATGCAGATCACTTGTTTTTCAGATGTAGAAGCTTGATAGATGCTTGGGACCTATTTAGAAATCCAATGGTGGCTACAGATGGGGTTACTAGTTTTTGGGAATCCATTGGCATGAATTGGAATGGAACAAAGGAGAGGGTGAGTCAAATTGAAATGATCTAGACCATATGGGTGGCGAGAAATGGGGCGATATTTAGACAGGAACGATGTTATGGTAAGAGTATTGTAGCGCACGCAAATGCATTAGTTGAGTATTGGTCCCTGTAGAATATTTTTGTTGATTCTAGCACTATATTTGTACTATATTTTGGTAAATAAATGGTGACGTTTTTGGCACATACATACTTGGCGGATGCTCTTCTTCGTTAAAAAATAATTTTAAACTATTATTCAAAATTAAACTTACAACTGCTACAAATATGCATGTATGTGTTCAACCCACGTGATTATTTGACAAGGACATTGTAAAAGTCAACAAAAATAAGACTTAAATGTGTTGAAATCAGGATCATTAACGCATACTTTAAACAGTAATTACACGGATCCAAAGGAATTAAAAGAGAAGCATTACAGATTAACGTCATGATAATCATGCATTTCCATTTGATTATCCAATTATAGAATGCAAATAGGAATCGATTAATAAAATAGAAATATGGATTAGGACGAGATCCGGGAAAGGTAAAGCAATAAATGAATTGCAGCAAACAAAAAGATAAACAGAATAGATTAGAAGTCACGGAAGCATCCATGTAATGGACTGTCCTTAAAGAGGATATAGCCTCCACAATATCGGTATGTAGGGTACTGGTGATACGCTCCCAGGATACGACAGCACACGATCTTCATTTGCGCACACCGACGAGATCAACCTCGAATATACCTCAGAGAACTGCAGCTGAGAGAGAGAAGCAGGTTCATCCGCGAGAGGAAGAACGAGAACAGAGCCAAGGCGGCATGAGAGGGTTTTTCTTGCGAGTGAAGGAAAAACAGTGTCGGGGGAGAGGTATAAAAAGAAGTTCGTGTACCCTAACGTGCGGTACCTTTCGATTTCCGAAAACGCCCCTCAATAAGCATGTCTCTTCAGATTCCAGAACCGCAGCTAAAACGAGTCGTTGCGTCAAGTCAAATTCCCATTTGCAGTCGAATCTGAACTAATATGTCTGATTAATTTAATCGACCAACCAAATGAAACCCGCAGCAAAAGTATCGAGATCCGAATTAACTCTCCCGAGCCCGAGCCCGAGTAGGTGCCGAAGCCGGAGACGGAGCAAAGCGCGCACGCGCGCGTGTGTGGCCCTTCATTCCTTCTCTCTACCATTGCTACAAGAGCTTGGGGTGTGAACTCATATATAAGCCCACCAAAAGTTTAGAAACACTAGATGTGGTATTAAACTTCCACCCATAGCTTTTCCATGTTTTAAATTTGGGAATTCTCAACTTTCCCTGCAGGTCATTTGGTTTCCCAATTGAAACCAAATTGACTCCTATTGTAATTTCATAGGTTTTTCAATTAAAACATAATTACATACTTTATATAACAATCCCCCATGAATTTACCAATTTGAAAAAGAGATTCAAAGTGAGTTAAAAAATATCTTTCAGCTGCCACATTTTGCTTTCAGTAAAGGTACCTCCGTATTTGAACCTCTACCTGAGTTTACTACTTTCACTTTAATAGGAACGAATTGAATTACGTTTTGAACATCAGACCATGGTGTTAAAGTATATGGTAGAAACAACAAAGTGTTATTTTCTATAAAATGTTCAGAGTTGGTGCTCTTAACGGCCATGCACCCTTATCATGTTTCATGAGTGTGTTCAAGAAGGACTCTTTTTCTTTAACTGTGACCCACAATAACATTCACATAGGTGGCGTTCTTCAAGGATGCACTGCTAACATCATGTCCTCATGCTTGAACCCATTCAGAGCCTATGCTCTTCCTAAACTTGCAGTCTATATGGCACTCAGGCTTCCAGGGATAAGACACTCATGCATAAGCATTAGAATTAAGAGTGCCAACCAGTTTTCCAAATAGCTTGTTATTACCACATTGAACCTACCTACTTTATGGGATCTCCACTCATATAGGATGGGTGTCTACTGTAGAGGAACTTCCAATGGGTCTCAGTCCCATCCCAAGCCTAGACTTTATGACTAAAGATCCGTCAAGTCACTTGGACAACAGATCTATCGTATTGTCTTTGGATCCAACAAAATCTACAACCGACATTCCTCGAGACACCAAATCCCTTAACATCTTAAGTCTGATTTGTATGTGTCTTTTCGTTTTCTGATTAAACTTTGAACTCCTGATCTTGGCGATTGTGATCATGTTATAACAATGTACCGAGATCGCAGGAACTAACTGACCTGCCATGGGAATTTCAAACAGAAGTTCCCTTAGCCATTCAGCCTCAATTACAGTGGTGTCCAATGCACACAGCTCGACCTCAAAGGTAGATCGAGCTAGAATAGTCTGCTTCACAGACCTCCAGGAGACTGCACCACCTCCAAGGATAAAGACATACCCAGTAACACCATTACTCCCCAACTCCTCTATTTTCCCGATCCAGCTTTGCATCAATATATCCTTTTAGTACGGATGGATATCTACCATAATGCAAACTAAGGGAAATAGTTCCCTTCAACTACTTAAGTACTCGATCTAGAGCCTCCTAGTGTGTACGGTCAGGACAGTAGTGTATCTGCTCAGCTTTGCAACAGAGAATGAAAAATCAGGTCTTGTGCAATTCGCAAGATATACTAAACTTCTTATCACTTGTGAATATCTTAGCAGAGCTACAAGTACTCCACTTTTATTCTGAGTGCCTACAGCTTTGCAGTCTTGATATCCAAATTTCTCAAGTACCTTTTCAACATAGTGAGATTGAGAAACTACGATCTTATCAACTGACCTTGCCAATTTGAGATCCAAGATCACATCAGCAACACCCATATCCTTCATCTCAAACTTGCTACTCAAGAATGCCTTATCATTATTAATCCTTGCATGTGATCTGAACAAAAGTATGTCATCAACATACAGGCACAAGACAATACACTCATCACCTTTTACCTTGTAATAGACACACTTATCGGACTCATGAATCTTAAAGCCACATGACAAAATTATTTTGTCAAATTTTTCATGTCATTGCTTTGGTGCTTGTTTCAATCCATAAAGGGATTTAACAAGCTTACAAACCTTTTCCTCATTCCCAGGAGTCACGAGTCCATCCTAATAGATCTCCTCTTCAAGATCGTCATGTAAGAAGGCAGTCTTAACATCTATCTGGTGGATAGAGAGATCATATACATATGGCAATGCTATGAGAATCCAGATTGTGGTCATCCTAGTTACAGGGGAATAGATATCAAAATAATCGATACCTTCCTTTTGCCTAAATCTCTTAGCAACTAATCTAGTTTTATACTTTTCAGATGATCCGTTAGGCCTAAGTTTTCTCTTAAACACCCACTTGTACCCAATGATAGAGCACCCTTTGGGTAAATCAACCAACTTCCAAGTTCCATTAACCATAATGGAATCCATCTCAGATTTGGCGGCTTCTTTCCATTGTTTTGCTTCAGATGAAACCATGGCTTCCTTGTAACTTGGTGGATCACCCTCGATCTGGTAGACAATAAAGTCACTACCCATATCCTTGGTTATCCGAGGTTTTTTACTCCTCATTGGCTTAATTTCTTTTGAAAGATCATCGGGTTCAGGTTGAGTCTCAACCTCCACATTCGTTATCCTTTCTACTTCATCTGGAATAGATTATGATGTGGAGGCACTCTCAATGGTCAGATTCGGAGGGATCCCATTCTTTATAGGGAAGACATCCTTAAAGAAGGTAGCATCACGGAGTTCTATAATAGTGTTGACATCTATGCTTGGTATCTCGGACTGAATTACCAAGAACCTGTATGCATAGCTATTTTCCAAGTAACTTAAGAAGATCGTGTCAACAGTTTTAAGACCTAGCTTCTTTCTCTTATGTTCTGAGACTAAAATATTAGCGAGACAACCCCACACTTCGAGATATCTTAAGCTCGGTTTCCTATTTATCCAAAATTCAAAAGGATATTTTTCCATATACCTTGGAGGAACCCTATTCAAAATATGACAAGCCGTATTCAAGGCTTCTCCCCACATATAAGTTGGAAGTCTAGAACTCTGTAGGAGAACATTGATCATGTCAGTTAAGGTTCTATTTTCCCATTCTGCTATCCCATTTGATTATGGTGAGTATGGAATTGTAACTTCGTGAACTATGTTAAATGATTTGCATTGTTCATCAAACAATTTAGAGGTATATTCACCCCCTCTATCTGACCTAAGGCGTTTAAGCATTTTTTCCTTTTTGTGTCCTAGTCTCATTCTTAAATATAAAAAATTTTCTAAGGCTTCATCATTGGTTTTCATAAGATACACATAGCAGTATATACTTCCATCATCTATAAAAGTGACAAAGTATTTCTTATTGTCTCGTGTCAACACACCATTAAACTCACAGATATCCGTGTGTATTAGATCCAAGATCTCACTATCTCTAGAGATATACTGAAAAGACTTCCTAGATGTCTTATCTTGCACGCAAATTTCACATTTTTGAGTTTTATCAACAGCATATTTTGAGATCAAATATAAATTCATCATTCTCTTAACTGAATTTAAGTTTACATGTCCTAATCTACCATGCCACATATCACAAGATGCTAGATTATTCACAACATGAGACACTAAATTAGAACATTCAGAACTTAAAACATTTATTAAATAATGTTTACTGAATCACATATAATTCTAAACAACAAGTCAAAGTCTGCTAAATAACCTTTTCCTTAAAAAATGCCATGTCTCATAATAACAACTTTATTACATTTAAAGTTTAATTCAAAACTATTTCTAACTAAGATAGAGCTGGATAAAAGATTCTTCTTGATGTCAGGAACATGTAGCACCCTGTGCAACGTCCAGACACGTCCAAAAGAGAACCTCAAGTTGACTTGTCCCAACCCTAGCACCCTGGCTACAGAATCGTTCCCCATCTTCACAGTCCCACTACTGCAGGTATGATAAGAAGAAAACAAAGCTCTGTCAGAAAAAATATTTACATTGGCTCTCGTATCCGCGAGCCACTCATTTGGATCATGAATATGGTATAGTTCACGTTTTACAGAGACATACCCATCGCTAGCCTCAAGTCCCATAGTGATCATTTTCACCTGTGGACTCCCATATGCAGCCTTAGGTTGAGCCTTTAAGGACGGACAGTCTTTCTTCCAATGGCCAACCTGATTACAGTGCTAGTAGGGCTTATTCTTTACCTTTTTCTGGATCTTGCCCTTTGGTTTCATTTTATTATTGTTATTACCCTTCCTTTCTTATCTTTGTCCTTCAAGGTCATGAAATTTTTAGCCTGAATAGCGACAAGAACCATAGGCTTTTGTTTCATGTGTCCCTCCTCTATGGTAATTGCCACCATCAAGTCATCCATAGAAATTTTCTCCTTCCTGTGTTTCAGGGTCATACCGAAGCCTTCCTAAGACTTGAGGAATTTTTCTATTATACACATGACCTGAAACTTCTCTGGAAGTTTCATTTCGGTGTCTTCTAAACTATGGAGTAGGAGTAAAAACTCGTGTGCCTGTTTAGAAACCGACTTTCCTTCAGTAATGGAAAACTTTAAGAACTTAACCACGGAGTATTTCTCAATACTGAGGTCTTCGGTATTATACTTCTGATCCAAATCTTCCCATAGCCCCTTCGCAGACTGGTGGATGAACAGTATACGTCAAACAACGTGCTGGACAAAGCCAACATGTGCAACCATGACATATACGGTCGTGTTCCTTCCACGCAGATTGTGCCTTCTGGCTATCGACTGAGGGGTTTTCCTTTTCCACCGTAGGACAATCGATTTCAAGCATAGAGATTAGTCCTATGGTGGTTAACCATATCCTAATACGTTGTTTCCAACGCTTTAAGTTCTAACCATCGAATTTCTCAGGCATACCCGCTATATCCACCCTCGATTTGAACATTATTTCCGACATACTTTTAAAAATGGTTCCGGGTATCCTATCTAAGATTGTTGAAATTAGAATCATTAACGCATATTTTAAACAGTAATTGCACTGATCCAAAGGAATTAAAAGAGAAGCATTACAGATTAACGTCGTGGTAATCATGCATTTCCATTTGGTTATCCGATTACAGCATGCAAATTGGAACTGACTAATAAAACATAAACAGGGATTGGGCGAGATCCAGGAAAGTTAAAGCAATAAATGAATTACAGCAAACAAAAAGATAAATAGATTAGATTAGAAGTCACAGAAGCGTCCATGTAATGGATTGTCCTTAGAGAGGATATCGCTCTCACAATACATGTGCGTAGAGTACTGACGATCTACTCCCAGGATACGACGGTCGATGATCTTCGTCTGCACACACCGACGAGATCGATCTCGAATGTACCTCAGAGAACTGCAGCCGAGAGAGAGAGAGAGAGAGAGAGACAGAAGCAGGTTCGTCCACGAGAGGAAGAACGAGAACAGAGCCAAGGTGGCGTGAGAGGGTTTTTCTTGCAAGTGAAGGAAAAACAGCATCGGGCAAGAGGTATAAAAAGAAGTTCCGTGCTCTAGCGTGTGGTACCTTTCGATTTCCGAAAATGCCCCTCAATGGACGTGTCTCTTCGGATTCCAGAATCGCGGCTAAAAACGAGCCATTGCGTCGAGACGAATTCCCATTTGCAGTCGAATCCGAATTAATCTGTCTGATTAATTTAATCGACCAAACAAATGAATCCTGCAGCAAAAGTATCGAGATCCAATCAAATGAAACCCGCAGCAAACATATCGAGATCCGAGATCCGAATTGACTGCAGTCGAATCCGAATTAATCCGCTTGATTAATTTAATCGACCAAACAAATGAAACCCGCAGCAAAAGTATCGAGATCTGAGATCCGACTAAATGAAACCCGCAGTAAAAGTATCAAGATCCGAATTGACTCTCCCAAGAACGAGAACGAGCCGGAGATGGAGATGGAGCGAAGCGCTTGCACGCGCATGTGTGGCCCTTCATTCCTCCTCTCAGTTATTGCTACAAGAGCTTGGGGTGTGAACTCATATATAAGCCCACTAAAAGTTTAGAAACACTCGATGTGGTACTAAACTTCCACCCATAGCTTTTCCATGTTTCAAATTTGAGAATTCTCAACTTTCCCTCCAAGCCATTTGGTTTCCCAATTGAAATCAAATTGACTCATTGTAATTGCATAGGTTTTTCAATTAAAACCTAATTACATACTTTAAATACAACATAAAGGTCGTGGTGTACTTCCATCGTATCTTGGTTTGTATATTTGGATGTGTTTGGATCAATTTAGATGTGGGATAAGGTTCCCTTATTCCGAGATAAGAGAACTGAGTCATTGTCATCTCAGGTATCTGTGGATATCTTGTCGATCGCAGGTAGTGACTGCAGGAAAACTTATACGAAAGCCAAAAGAACTTATTCTGCCATTAATATGTGAAACTACAACGGTATAGTGACATATGCCAACAAGTAGTTTGAGTATTTGTTGTATTATCCGATGTTAAATTTATAATATGTAACAACTGAAATTATTGTTGGTAGTTCCATTTTGTTGTAGTGAACTATATAATGAGATTGGAAATTATTTAGCGTTTGGAAAAATAGATTCAAGTGCCCATGAGGAATGCATGCATACAACTCTCGGATTCAACTAGATGTCGTCAAAACGATATTTGTAACTCACAAATGTATATGCTTCACTAGAGTTGACGGCTTAAATGTTTGACAAGATCGTCGATGAGTTCTGAGGTTGATTAGGAGCTACGTATATGGGGTCGCTAGCATCGCCAGTGAGGATTTTCGACATGGTGAGGTCCTTCAAGATTGAACGTGAATGAGCCATATGGAACAGCATGTCGAGTCGCCGGTAGCTAGCATGTATGAAGCCATACTTGATCAAGAAAATCTTGACGATAGCAGATAGTATGCATTTTTTCCTACTAAGTTCACTTCAACTGTACTTTACCTCGTATACTTAACATCTTCCATTAAAGGAGAATTAATCTGTCACATTAATTTGCACATGGAGGAAGGAGTCCACCATCATCTTGAAGGTGACAGCTCTGGAATTTTTGGTATAATAAAGTTCTTCTCTTCCAACTAACTCCTAAAATAAACATCAAAAAAATCAAACTGATTCCAACATGGAAATCACTGACCAATCATACATCCGTCATTCCATAAAAATATGTCACATCAAATCATATCTAGACATTTCAACCACCCAATACCGATCAAAGATCATATTCATACCAACTGGTTATATCTATCTGGAAAACTCGCTGCAGAAAAAGACCATATATGATGCTGAATGTTGCTGATGCCCTTGGCTTTAAATTCCAGAGGTGATTCCAGCTGTATAAATGACCAGATACGGAGCATGTGAGTTCTTCAACCATTTGATCCGTCATTTTAGGACAGCCCAAGGTGGCCAGTTTGCATGATTTCAGTATTAAACTAATCTAAGATAGGACAAGGTACATTTAAAAGGTTACAGATCATATGTTTGTCATGATACAATAAGATACGCCGAGGACAAATGGCAAGATACAACAGCTCATATGATGCTTTTTCTTGGCCATTGCTAAGAATTTCTTGAGTTTTACTGACAGAAGATCTTGCTTGCCCGAGTCGATTGGATCTACCGAAATTCAAATCTGACTTACAGCAAAAAAAACCTCATTGTTGGGATACCATGATCTGAAGTATTATGTTGATCAAACAAATAATAAAAAGTACAAAACAACCATGACACGTGATTTGCGAGGTTCACCCTTAACTAAGCTACTTGTCAATGGTGGTGACGAGTCTTTCTAGTATGACGGTAGAGGTTCATATGGATCGGACAAAATCCGTAATCCGATCCAATCCAATGCTACTGGATTGGATTTGTTTGATTTATCATTCTAATGGAACGGATGAGATTGGAATTTTCAAATCCGTTCAAGTATGGATTGGATCAGATCTTTATTGAAATCTAATCTGATCCAATCCGATAATCCGTTATTACACAGACATGTATACATACATACATACAAACTTACATAAATACCTATATTATCTCTATGCATCCATTTTGAATTTCTCTATGACCATAATCAATGTCATTCATCTCATTTTTTTCTCATATTAATCTTAGATACAAGTCCTTATACTACCACCCTTTCTTCTCTCTTGAAAGACAAATGTTAAATCTTCAAAATAATAAAGTATAACTATAACTTGTAAAATTGTAAACTCTACTCAGTTATTCTCCTCCTAGTTCTCTCTCTCTCTCTCTCTCTCTCTCATATCACTATTTACTACCAATATTACTCTTAGTTCTCTCACAGCCCCCTACCTCGCGATGTCGCTACCCGTCTCATACAACGTCATCCCCATCCCATGTGACACCATTTGTTCTAAGTATGCTGCCACTCTTATGGTCTTCATTAAAAGAAATATAGTTTTGTGATAGTTGCCAAGTATTTTTGTTAGTTATTCTTGACCTCTTTACTTCTTAGTTTTTACTTGATCTTGCTTGAAACCTTACTGTAGGGATAAAACTGGATCAGTTACATGATCAAGTACCGCACCCATCTAAGAACAAATAAGCATTACTTCAAATTCTTTCATTTTTAAATTGATATACAATTTTGATTCATATTTTTCAAAAAAAATGTATATTTTTAGTATGGGTATAATCTTACAAATAAGTTCTATTTCAGGTCTAATTTAAATGAGATGTAGGTTTCTCAAATGGTGGGCTATATTTAAGTTAGTTTTGTCTTGGATAATCAGTCGAGAATGTTATTCGATTATTGTTTGTTAATGATATATCATGGAGCTTTGAAGGGTGTTCTTGGAAGTGGTTGGATTAATCATGGACTTCATCAATATCTGACTATAGATATCATGTTTTTTATTTATCTAAGTCATCTATGTATTTTTATTTGGTAACTTGTATTATTCTTATTTGAATCATTTGTTCAAAAATAATTATAAAAAAAACGAATGCATCATTTGTAAGAAGAAACTTAAATTCCAAATTCAATATAGTTGTTTAGTTTGATCATGCGATTTTCAAATTTTTATAATGAATTAATGGAATCCTTTAACTTTCATTTGATAAGGTCTTTCTCTTTTTTAGATCTATTCATCTTATCGATTTTTAAGATATTATTCAAATGTGGAGAGCTATTGGGCTATAAAGTACAAACACAAGAGAGTAGATTATTGAGCGAGAAAATGAAAGTGTAAAGTTCGGATACAATATATAATCCGATGGATTGGATTGGATTGAAGTATTTGATGGATTAGATTCAAAAAACAAAAATCAGTTAAGGTTGGATTGGACATGGATTAAATTGAAATCCGATCCACATTCACCCCTAGGTAGAATGATGTTACAAAGGATGAGTAATACACCTACAAACAGGTCCCCCTTAATGGGTCTCTCTCTCTCTCCCTCTCCCTCCCTCCCTCCCTCGCTCGTCCCTCTCTCTCCCTCTCTCTTTCTCGCTCGCGAGATCTACATCTTGTGACCATGGCTTTCACCCACCAGCAATCGAAGAGATCACACGAGCTTTGCAGTGTTTTAGATTGAACATGTAGGTTAGAAATCAAATCATCTCATCAATCTCCACCTTCAATTGAATGCTCTAAACGTAGAAAAGCAATTGTTAGATTATATTATCATGTCTTCCTCCAACGTACTACTACCAATAACCAACATTAACCATGTCCAAATGTGTTTGCACTTGCTACGAGGAACTACTTTTTTTTAATGTATCAACTAGATTATCTGTCACGCCAACCTTGTTCATCTTAATCATCTTTTTAGAATGAATTAAGTGTACTTGACATCAATATGTTTTGTCCTCTCATGAAGATGATCCTTGGCTAGATACATTGCGCTAAGATTATCATACGTTGTAGATCAAGATCTCCGACCAAACCTTTCAACCAGATGCCTTTCATTGCACCTTTTGTCAAATCCATATACTTTTCCCATGTGATGGACAAAGTAACTAAAAGTTGTAAGTACACTTCCAATTTCCAACTAATGGTATAACTTTCTAAAGTAAACAACACATATCGATCTCCCACCATCAAAATCTGCAGCATCTTCTGAATTTGAATATTTAGCAACCAAGCATTCTGATTCACTTTCATAGATGAGATCAATATCCGAGGTTCCTTTCAAGTTTGATTGTTTGGCAATGCTCAATTTACAAGATTTACCATGAATTTACTAACAAAAATCGAAGCATAGACAATAGTTAGTTTTGTGCATACCATAGTATGAACAAGACTCCCAACTGAACTAGCATTGGGAATTCGTTAATGTGCTCCATCTTTGCATTAGACTAATGAATAAATGATAATAATAGATGAATATTTTAGTTGATAAAGTACTCAGGGACTTCATTACATCACTACAGACATCTCAAATCTCTTCAATAATTCCTCAATGTAATTCATTTTAGACAAGAAAGTTTTCCTTCTACATTATCTTTGATGATTTTAATCCTTAAAATTTTCTTTGTGCACTCATGTCAAACTTTGAAATACTTATCTTTTTAACAACAATCAGCACATTATCAACATAAAGAAGAAAGAAGAGATTGAAGAACCCATCCTCCACCTTGTTATGATAAGCATAAAAAACATGCATGCTCCTATTTAACTCAATACCAACATGAAGAATTGTAAACCCTTTTATATCACTACTTGGGAGACTTTTAAGTCCCACGCAAAAAATTGTTATCAATGCTACCTACTTCAACTTAAAGTTTTGATGTGCTACAAGAGCTAACAACATTATGATGGATGTGGTCCTCACAATAGAATAGAATATCTTGATATAATCTCCTTCTAGATGTATCGTTTTATAACTAGACGTGTCTTATATATGATACCAGCACTACTGAAATTCATGTGCTTTTTCTTGAAGACTCAATTGTGGCCCACAACTTTACTCTCCTTTGGCAACTTGACGAGCTTCCATGTTTGATTCTTAAAGAAATTATGAACACGAGTTCTGCATATAAATGCAAAATGAATATATCCATATCAGATTCACTGTCATATCCTTTTATTCATATTTTAACCTATGCTCCTGTATCCAACATTCATCACTTTGAAATGTATCAAATATGAATGTACATGTGCACCATATGATCAGATTGACTTGTGAGAATAAATTACTAAAAGCAGAATCTGACCAGACAAACACAAAGGATAATTACGAGACAAGCATTTCCAATATGATGTTTTCATGATAGGAGGAATGAGCACAAACTGTCTATTTTTCAAAATTATATTCTGCCTTCGAGGTGGCTTCGAAATTATGCTAAGCACTTAGCATTATCCCAAAACAATGCATTTTCATGAGTTGCTCTCTTCCAGAATTAAAGTGGTCATGCAGAAGATAATTACAACAATCTAGTAAGTCGCACTTGCAGTAATCAGGTCGCGGACATATTCAGCTCTGATCTTGCAATAACCCTAAAAAAGGGATCCTAACAATTGGAAGATGTGAAGATTGGACCTGTGATATAGCCCCAGGCATCCAGGATAGGCACCGGTGGATGCATAATGGAACAAATAAAAAATGATGTTGTATGCATCTTTTACCCTATGCAGAAAAGAGCTATCCGGAGCCTAAAGATATACTTGCTCGCTGAATAATTTAAACAAATGAATACTACATGTTTCATCACCATGAACGCATGAAATGGTCACGGAAATTTACATGCCAACAACTGCAAAATAACCTTAGAAAAGCCAGAAGCAGATGATATATCCCAACAGAAAAACCAGCTGCTTATGCTCAAACATTGTATTAATACTATATGTACTGGCCGCAAAGTTTTACACTTCCTATTTCGGCAGATGAATTAGGGATGCCAACTCCGAAAAGCTGGAACCTTCCAGTATCACATCAATATTTAGGCAGTACAGAAGCTGACTGTGAAGACAGGGTTTATACCTTGCTTATGTCAACCCGCCCTTTATGAATTTGAAAGGCTGGTGTTATCCAGCTGCCACAGCTGCACTGGATTCCCGACCAGTTAAAGTAGCCCAACCGCGCTCCACAATGGATGCAGGAGAGCTTTCCTTCTAAAGAACCTTCTTCAACTGTTATCAAGGAAAACAATGGGTCAAAGGGTAAGGAAGGGATCTCCTGCCTGAATATATGCAACGTGGAACGCAAGATAAATTTTCACAAAGTGGCAAAGCATGAGAAAAAAAGATTTGCTAATTTCGTAAACAAAAAACAAGATAATTTTTTCCAGTCAGAAAGACAGACAGAGGAGGTTCCTAGGATGTAGCCAACCAAGTCTTCAAGCCCTTATTGTGAATCCACCACGCCCTGCCCATTGCCAATGCCTAAGAAGGACTGTGTAATTGCTCAAGCAGTTTCCCAGAGCTTTCAATGATGCCTGACCATCTCTCTCATAATCTCAGGGTCCACTGGGCATTGACCCAATAAGCGACTCGCCCAATCCTGACTCCACAAAGATCTGGACATCGGGCAGGGATGATCCGATCGGAAAATCTGACAAAGATCGATTCCACTTTAACCTCTCAACGCATCCTTCGGAGTGCTGCAGGTTGCGACCAAAAAAGAAATACGTGCTATGATGAACTCTCGACGTGATCAAAGCCCAATTGGCTGTGGGGCCAGTCAATGCAACATCAGTAATAGCATCAACATACCATGTTCAGATGGTTCGAAAAACAAAAAAAAAGGACAAAGGTTCAACACGTATGCATAAAATAGGTATATATCCTGGCTCAACACCCTCAATAGGTCTAAGGTGAAAAATCTACCACTGATTAGAAATTAAATTAACAGTTAGAGCATTCGATAATTAAAGGACATTCTTAGACAACATATTGTAAAAAAATGGGTATATTGTATCAAGGAGCACAGCGGTATTTCCATGTAAAGAAAGCCCAAGCAGTAAACCGTGGACACAAGTATGGCATGGGGATTTGCATCCTGGGGTAAGGGACATGGTTGTGGGATTTCCTTATCCCAGAACAACTATCTCACCTTCTGTTGCGAATCGTGGAAGCAAATGTGCACAAACACGATAAATCAGGCAAGACGCAAACACACAGATCTACAAAGTTCACCTATAACTTGGCTACGTCCTTGTAGAGGAAGAAGAGAGTGCAGAGGATATGAAGAGCCCTAACCCTATGAGAGTTTATATACTACTCCCGTACAACCGAATCCCTAAAACAAACGGATCCATATACCCAAATACAAATAGAACCGCTCATAAAAAAATTCGTCGGGGGTAAAGTGCAGCAGGAGGGGATGCATACGGGGTTCATCAACCTGAATCAGATGGTTAAGATTCAAGGCATATCAACAATCTCCACCTTGTATTGAATCCTCCGAGAAGCCTTACCAAGCTTCGTCGTGCCGCCGCCAACCCCTTCTTGGGGCTATTGCCAACTATCAACATTGAGCAAGTCCAAATAGTGTTTGAACTTACTCCCATGAACTGTCATTGTAAACAGATCGGTTGGATTATATGATGCAAATAGGATTTGGCGTCGACGGAAAATTATTTTTTTGTTGGTGGAATTTTGGTGGAGAAGAAAATGGAGGGGTTGAGAAGAAGAAAACTCGTCGGGAACGAGGGGCTTGGAGAGAGAGAAGCGTGAAGATCGCGTAGGGGAGAGGAGAGAGACGAGAGAGAGAATAATTCTCAATTTTATCAAATACTGAAGTGATTACATAAGTAGTCTATCATCCATTTATATAGGAGGGATGGGATTACAAAAATTGAAAACAACTAATTATCCTAAATTGACTCTAACTAATTAACCAACTAAATTTGAAATTCAAATCTCTAACTAATTGATTGAGATCACAGGCGATCTCGTTTATTTAATTAAAATTGCGACAACTCAAATAAACGTAAATAAAGTTAACGGCTAAAATTAAGTAAATATGCGGCCCTATATTTCCTTTTTACGCTGCATCAACTCTCCTCCGCTTTTAAAAATTCATCTCCCGACGAATTGCTGGATCTGCAGGCTTGGAGGTTGAATCCGCGTTCTCAGTCATTCCCTGGAAGAATTGGCGTGGAGCGAATGGCGGAATCCACACGCGGGCGTTGATGACGTGGCCTTCATGGTGGAAGAACATGTGTGGCACAAATGGCGGCGTCTTCATGAATCTGGTCTCCTCATTGTGATGATTGAAAAATTGGTGAGGCATGAACAACATGGCTTTTGGAGGATTCATGGCAAAGCAATAGCACAATGAAAGGAGAGGAGGAGATGTGGCCACTGAATGAAGCCATGGGGTCTTTAAATAGGAGAAACCCATGGTCCTAGTCCTAATAGGATAAGGAAGTCTCCCAAATTTCCTTCTTTCAGCACTTCTTTTAAAATATTTCCGCTTCAGGGGGTTGAAGTGTAAATATTCTACCTCTTCACTTGAAATATCTCTCCTTAATTTACCACCAACTCCACCCTTTAAATAAAAAGATTTTTGTGGGGGTAAGTTTTTGCAATTTCCCCCAATCAAACCCTCATCCCCAATTTTAGGGGACTCGACTCCTTTTGACAGGGAGCCTAGGGTTTCTCCTGGGTCGTGGTGGCGAGTAGGCGACGACTGGCGGGCTCTTGGACAGCTGACGGCGGCGGCGGGGCTGTTGGGGGGTCGCAGGGGAACACGGAGGACGCGGAGGGTTGGAGAAGGCAGAAGGTGACGCGGATGGGCGTTTGCGGCAGGGTGGCGGCGATGGGAGTCGATGCCGCGAGGGCTGGCGCAGGGGGAAAGGGCCAATTTTGGGGCGAAGGCGAGGGATTTTGGCTGGGGAGGGGAAAGCGACGGCGCCAAGAGGGGTGTGAAGGAGGGGAAACGGGTCTGGGATGGGGAAGTCGGGGAGGGAAGGGGAGTACGGGGGCGCGATCGACGGTTGGGAGAGGGTGGATGTGAGGGGAGGGGCGGCACGGCGAGGATCGGGGAGGCCCGGATAGGAGTCGGCGGGGCTGGGAGCATGGCTGGGGCCGTAGGTGCTGCGAGAAGGGGGTACGAGGGTGCGAGGCTGGTAGGTGGGGTCCGCGCGAGGGAAGCGGATGGGGCGTAGGTCGATTCCGGGGGGTTTTGCGAATCTGAAAGTACATGTACAGCAATCGGATCGGCACCTTTTACTTCCGGAACGGGCTGGACAGCGAATAACTCCTTGGCAACGGCGTCTTTCCTCTGAATGGGCTGGACAGCGATCAGTTCGTCGTTTTCCTCCTCTGAAACGGCCTGGACAGCGTCTGAATCGTCCTTGACGGCAAGTTTTTCTTCATCAAAACTCAAGACAGCAGCTTCGGTGGTTGGAGGCTTTGGTTGGGCAGCGCGTAGAGTCGCGAAATCGGCCATAAGATCTCGAAAATAGGAATGGAATGTGGTTTGCAAATCACGTAGCATGCGCTCCGTCTCCTTGTTGTAGGCGTCGACGGCTCGTCGTTTTTGTTCGGATGAACGATGGTCCCTTGATGCATGTCGGTGTGAGCCTCTGTACGGATCGTCAGATCGTGAGGACGATCTGTAGGCCATGCTCTGATACCAAATGATGCAAATAGGATTTGACGTCGACGGAAAAAAATTTTTTTGTTGGTGGAATTTTGGTGAAGAAAATGGAGGGGTTGAGAAGAAGAAAACTCGTCAGGAACGAGGGGCTTGGAGAGAGAGAAGCGCGAAGATCGTGTAGGGGAGAGGAGAGAGACGAGAGAGAGAGAATAATTCTCAATTTTATCAAATACTGAACTGGTTACATAAGTAGTCTATCATCCCTTTATATAGGAGGGATGAGATTACAAAAATAGAAAACAACTAATTATCCTAAATTGACTCTAACTAATTAACCGACTAAATTTGAAATTCAAATCTCTAACTAATTGATTGAGATCACAGGCGATCTTGTTTATTTAATTAAAATTGTGACAACTCAAATAAACGTATATAAAATTAACAGCTAAAATTAAGTAAATATGCGGCCCTATATTTCCTTTTTACGCTGCATCATTATATGTTGTGCCGACCTTCACATTGGTCCTCTTCTCAGAACGAATGAAGTGATGCACATAATCATTGGCTAAGCATATCGCACTTAGACTGTCACAATATACTATAGTCTGATCATATTGTATACCAAGATCTCCAACTAAGCCCTTAAGTCAGTTGCCTTCCTTTGCAGCCTCTGTCAAAGACATGTGCCTTTATGGTAGACAAAGTAATTGATGGTTGTAAGGTAGCCTTCCAACTAATGACTGAATTCCCCAATGTGAAGACGTAGCCTGTCATTGATCTTCTCCCATCGACATCTGCAACATAGTCTGAATCTGAATATCCATCAACCAAACACTCCAAATCACTTTTATAGATGATGTCAATGTCTGATGTTCCTCTCAGATAGCGGAAAATCCGTTTGACTGCATGCCAATGCTCCTTCCCTGGGTTGCCATGAACGATATCAGGTCTTGTGCATACTATGGCACACACAAGACAAGGTTCATCTACTAGCAATGCTCACAACATGAGCGATATCATGTCTTGTGCATACCATGGCACACACAAGACTCCCAACTGCGCTAGCATAGGGAACACGTGACAGGTTCCTTCTCTACATCTGACAGAGGTGCGAAAGAAATTGAAAGATGAATATTCGCAACGGATGGAGTACCTAGAGGCCTGGTTGTAGACATCTCAAATCTTATTAGAAATTCCTCAATGTAGTTCTTCTGAGATAAGAAAAGCTTCCCTTCTGCACAATCTCTAATGATCTCCATCCCAAAAATCTTCTTCGTTGCAACAAGGTGAAATAAGGAGCTTCTTCATATCATCTATGGTACTCTTATTCTTGGCAGCAATCAGCATGCCGTCGGCATACAATAACAGATAAATGGATCCGCCCTCCACCTTGTTGTGGTAAACACAATAATCGTATGGGCTCCTATTAAATCCATGATCAATCATGAAGCTATCAACTTCGTGTACCACTGCCTGGTATACTACTTAAGCCCATACAAGGGCTTCTTCAATCTGCACGCATGGTCTTCCTTGTCTTGAAATGTGAATCCCTCTGGTTGGCTCACAAGAATGTCTTCTTCAAGTTCACCACTCAAGAAAGATATTACCACATCTAATTGCTCCAGCTCCAAGTCTCAAAGTGCTACAAGAGCTAGTAGCACTCTGATGGATGTATGTCTTACAACGGGAGAGAATATCCCATTGTAATCAACACCTTCCTTCCGACTGTAACCCTTAGCAACTATGCGTGCCTTGTATACAACGCCTTCACTTCCTAACATCCCTATCTTTTTCTTGAAGACTCATTTGCATACGACATTCCTCCCCTTTGGCAACTTGACAAGTTCCCACGTTTGATTCTTGTGAAGAGACTCCATCTGCTCACCCATATCTACAATCCACTACACAGATTTTGCCCCTACTATAGCCTCCCTGTAAGTGGAGGGCTATGGAGACTCTGTCTCTTCCACAACATGTAGTGCAAATGCAATCATGTATTCAAATCCGTATCTTTATTGTGGTTGTATCTCTCTACGAGACCGATCAGTAGTAATACTTGGTTGCCTCACCTCTGGTTGCTCAGCTTCAGATTGTTCAGCAACAGCCTAATCAGGAGTGGTGTGATCAACTGTGTGATCACTACTTGGTGTCAATTCGAACTCCGCATGTTTGTACACATCATCACAAGTCCATGCATCAACAGACTCACTACTCAAGTGAAACATGGAATTCTCATCAAATGTAACATTCGTATTAACAATAATAAAACCCAGCAATATATCTACAGTTATATTCCAGGCCTTTAACAGATTCTAATATACCTTATTCAATTTAATCCAATTCATACATGTCTCTTAATCCATATTTCCACGTACTTATCACAGACCCGCTCGTCAAAGGAGAGTCTGCACTAGGAATGAAACATGCAACGCTTCATTCAGAGTGCAGCCTAAAAGCTATGCTCAATCACGGCCCTTCAGTTAATATGGTTGGTAGTACTCTAGCACTCGAGATAGGACGTACAAGCATAGGGAGTCGCAACTCCATCAACTGAATCTATCGGGGAGGCCCGCTCGTCCCAAAACAAGTGGCCACAAACTACGGATCCGTATGGTGTATCTAAAACACTCTCCAGAGTACCTATCGCGACCCCACTCTGTGATGCCCCTTGAGTGGGGATGACTCAATGTCGGCTCGACCGAACCACAAGGGTGTGCACTAACTTTATAGTATTATCTCCATCTGCATGTGTATTATATTTTATTCAAAAGTAACCAAACTTGAGAGTGAAAGAGATATTTCACTAATCATATAAACAATCCCTTTAACATTTAAGACCCACTATTCCACAAACTATTTCATTAGCAAAGAGCATTCGCTGCAAGGTATACCCACAAGTATTATATGTGAATACCTTACACAAGGAATATTTCCATTATGAATTGTTGAATTAATCCTAGAACACCTTATCCCAGGGGATCAAACTCGTTTCCATAATTGAAAAAAAATTGGTCGCAATTAAAGACATTCTCCATTGAATCTCACTCCAATATGTGATGAAAAGTAGTCTCACCAATCATGAGATATAAAGTATTGTATCACCAACTGAGATATATATGTTACTAATATAAGGTTGTATTGTGGTAGATGCAATCTTACACATGTTGTATAAGGACAACCTGGTAAAAGATTTGGGGGAAGCCTGGTGAATATCAATATATTTCTACATTTAAATTATATAATACAACTTAAATTATCAAAGAAACATCCTATTGGTCGTCATAAAACCCATGGATGCAAATGAGATATTATAATTTTATCTAAACCATTTAATTCACTGAATAGTTCCGTACCACACATAATTATTTTTTAATAGTAAATATCGGCTTGGATGAAGCTATAATTAACTATTGTTAGGGTCACAGGTCACGTTAACCAACACCTCCCTAAAAATAAAATAATATCTCCAGTAGGTTATTGATACATTTCTAAAAAAATAACATAAGGGTGTGTTTGGATAGTATGTTTAGGTGGGTTAAACTGGTTGCAGGTTACCTATTTTTGGTTTTGGTGTTTGGATAGAGGGTTAAACTGGGGTGGGTTAGAAGTAGGTTTATTGTGATATGATTGTATTGAAGTTTGAAAAAGTGAGTAGTTATTGTGATGTGATTGTATTGGAGTTTGAAAAAGTGAGTAGAAGTGGAGTAGTTTATAATTTTTATATGATATGATGGTATAATATATTATTTTTTGATGGAGATGGAATAAAATTAATTTATTTAATATATTAAAAAAGGGAAAATGTGGGACCCACTTGGAAAGAGAAAGAATGGGGTAAGGGGGGTACCCCCTACCCGAACGGCACCTAACATTTCACAGCTTACTTGAATTATGTTTGTGTGCACTCCCAAACAAGTCAATATACGACATAACCAAAGAGTTGTTTAAAGCATCTATCAGAACACAAAAACCTTCTATAAAGATGAATATGTTGTTTAAACTAATATATTAAAATTTTGTTGGCACCTAAAATCATTTTAAAGTGAGATGATTTCTTCTTAGGGTAATGAGCATCTATCAGAACACAAAAACCTTCTATAAAGATGAATGTGTTGTTTAAACTAATATATTAAAATTTTGTTGGCACCTAAAATTATTTTAAAGTGAGCGGATTTCTTCTTAGGGTAATGATAAAACTTAAACCTACAAGTAGCTACTATGAATTGTCGGTGCATAACAAATTCGTGCATCAACAAGGATTGCCAAAGCCACTAGACATTAGATGTCATAAGTGGGAATTCTATTAACAATCGCAACAATAGGTTGTATATGTTTAAGCATTTAACCACAACCCATATCCTCATAAAAGATAAAATCCTCCAATAAAAGTTGACAACAATCCTGTACCATAAGATGTGTACCATAAGATGTATAACAGAACGGTTCAAACCATCACAGAACAATCACCTAGCAACGAGACAACCCCTAATTTAATTATTGCATGAAAATTCAAGGAATCAAATTAGTGAGAATACATGCAATAAACCAACGGCAAGAAGCGATCCCGGGTTGGATCGAAAACGATTCACATGTAAATTTGACAATCTCCAAATCACGAGATACGTGAAAGTAAAATGGAAAGACTCAAGGATCCATTACCTATACACGAGAACCCCATGTGTATGCCTTGATTTGTGCGCTCGATCACCCAAAAGAATCCGGGTGGTGAGATACTTTCGCAGTGTTGCTCCTCTTCCTGTTATCAACACAAACGGCGTGATCCGTAACCCTCCAACAGGGGATCCTTCTCTTATCTTTGGAGAAGAAGAAAGGAAGGGGAAGGTGACTTGGGAGAGGGGAAATGGAAGTTAGGGATAAACGAAATGGGTAGGGGAGAGAGGAAAAGAGTGAGGGGTTTATGAAATGATTTGGGCGTGAATTCCAAAGTACATAACAACTAAAATATTTCCAACCCATGTGATATTAGTATAATTCTTGTAATCCCTAATTTCCATGAATACCCTTAACTATGGTTCACTAAAAAGCTCATAACCTACTCATACGAACTCGGATTCGTGCATTCTTGATTTCGTTGGAAAGCTTGCGACGAGACGCTTTTTTGAGTACCATATTGAGAGGTTTTGAAATTTAGAAAAGGTGAAATTCCGTATCGTTACATCGTAACAACTTCAAAACCAGTCTCATCCTCGAGACATATGATGCAAGGTATGTAAAATAACAAACTTAAAAGGTTGAACCCAATCCAGTTATGGATAACCACCTTAAAAAGATACAAGTATGATTTAGAGATTATCTTCAAAAAGATGTGGATAGTGCAGTTGCATATCTGCCTCAAGCTCCCAAGTGGCCTCCTCAAACTTCTGTTGCTGGCAAAGGACTTTCACCAACGGTATCTACTTACGTCCAAGATTTTAAATTTCGACATCGATATCGTATCGACACCATGTCGAAACAAAATTTCACCGAAATTTTGACGAAATATCAATCTCATTTCACCCAAATCAAGCAACATTTGTGAAGGAAGGCATCCATATCGACATTTCTCTCGAAATTTCGGTCCCATGTCGAAACCAAAATTCCGGTGAAATTTCGCAAAATCTGAAACCGTGTTTATGCCTCAATTTCTTCACCGAAGGATCGATGTTCCGTGTTGGCTCCTCCGGGTAACTCAAGTATGTGCTCACTTGAGTTTCAAAAAAAAAAAAGTATGTGCTCACTTGAAGATAATCGTAACTATGGATCATGCATGTACTTCCTTAAATTGGAGACATGAAAAACACCGTGCACACCAGCAAGGTGAGAGGAAAGTGCAGTCACGTATGCAACTCTATCAATCTTCTCGAGAATCTCTAAAGGTTCGACAAATCGCGATGCCAACTTACCATTCACTCCAAACAGTTGAACTCCTTTCATAGGAGACACTCTCAAGAAGATAAAATCTCCAACATCAAAGATAAGATCAGTGCATTATCTGTTGCTATACCTCTTTTGCCTACGATGTGCAGTAAGTAATTTCTTACGAGCTATCTTGATTGCCTTAGCAGTCTCCTCCAAGTACTCTACCTTATGTAAAAGGTTATGCCCAGTCTACTGCCAGCTTAGAGATGTAGAACATCGCCTCCCGTACAACGCTTGAAAAGGGACCATGCTTATGTTGGCATGATAGCTATTGTTGTACGCAAACTCTGTTAATCGCAAATGGTCCTCCACGAACCTTTCCACTCCAACATACATGCTTGAAGAAGATCCTCTAACATCTGAATCGTCCTCTCGTACTGTCTCAATCAGTCTGAGGATGGTAAGCAGAACTGAGGCATAATTACACATCCAAAGAATTAATAAATTCTCTCCAGTAATGAGAGGTAAAGCTCGAATCACGATCGGATACAATATGCTTCAGCAAACCATGAAGCCTTACAATCTCCTTAATAAAGATCGTTGTGCAAGATGTAGGGGAGTGCATGTATACTCACCGGTATGAAATGTGCTGACTTAGTAAGCATGTCAACTATGACCCAGATGGCATTATGGCTACTAGTGACCCTAGAAAGTCCTATCACAAAGTCTATAGATATATCCTCCCCACTTACACTGAGGGATAGGAAGGGGTTGCAAAAGTCCATGTGGCATCTTTTGCTCAGCCATAATATACTGACATGTCATGCATTTTGCCACAAACTTGGCCACATCTCTTCTCATTTGCTTCCACCAGAAGTTCCTTTTTAAACCCTTGTACATCTTGATGTCGTCAGTATGTATCGGCAAACATGAATTGTGTGCCTCACGCAAAATCTTCCCTCAATTGTACATCTGATGGAACACATAATTAATTCTGGTATTTCTCCATGATCCAATTACCACCCAGTCACGTTTAGTCCCACATCTACTATTTGTGGGACTCTGGTCTGTGTGCGGGGATATATAAGGAGCCACACACTGTCTTTACTCGTTGAGAAAGTTCCAAGGTTGCAAAAAACGGTATGCGGTATACAGTCGGTAGGGTCACTGATTACTGTTTAAACGGTATGCGGGAGTTTAAACGGAAATTAAACGGTCTATGCGGTTTTACATTTTTAAATTAATAAAAAATATTACATATATATATTTAATAAAAAAGTATAAATGAACTTTAAAAATATAATCACATATCCACAATTTTGATCAGATATTGTCAATTTCAATGACTTCTTCATCCAAATGTGACATGTCAAAGCAGATAGCATAATCAACATAGGGTTTATGTAACCTTAATGCAAAACGCGGCCGCTTAAACGGCGTGTAAACGGCCGATTACACCCGTTTAAACGGCCTGACCGTTTACATAGCCGATTAAAGGTTATACAGTCGGTCGAGGACCGAATGAGTTTAAACGGCCTTTTAAACGGCCGCCTGAACCGATTTTTGCATCCTTGGAAAGTTCGATACAAAATATTTGGCCCTTTGAGGCCTTCTCCCGTGGTTTTATCCCGCTCCTTAGGGAGTAGGGTTCCACGTAAATCCTCATGTTCAATGTTTCATATTTATTTATTTTCTTGCTCTGTTTATCGATCCACTTCCACTATTCTAGTTTCAACAATCTTTTCGGGTGGCTTTTGAAATCTTCATTGATCATAAGAGCCTCAAACATTTTTTTATCAAAAGGAGCTCAATATGAGGCAAATGAGATGGATGGAACTTCTAAAGGATTACGAGTGCGCTGTCTCTTACCATCATGATAAGGCGAATGTGGTTGCTGATGCACTCAGTCGTAGGCCCCATTCAAGTAAATCCCATCCTCAGCTTAAATCGTGTGATCTTCTTGCATCTTTCAGTGACTGATATCCCTTCTAGAGTAGTCGAGAGTCAGTCATAGTTCCATCCCCTTCTTTTCAGAGTTGAACGAATCATCCAAGGGTAACACATAGACCAGAGTATGTAGACTTAAGGAGAAGACTCTTGTATGGACTTTAATTGGCTTTTCATATCAGGATGGTATGCTGCAGAATCTTTTTGTGTGTTTTTTGCACAATTTTTTTGTAGCCGTCTCTTTCTTTCCGATTTTTCTCTCGACTATTTTTTTCACTTTCGTACGGCTACTTTTTGTATGATAGCTTTTCTTTTTTTCAAAAAACTTCTTTCAGAAAACTTGCATTCTTTTTTCTGATGTGTATCCTAATATGGCATGAATACTATTGCTCCCCATCTAGAGTTTTTTTCAACCGGATGGGGCCCATCTTGGGCCTATTTTATTTCCTCCTTTTTCTTTTTTTTACTTGGCCTCTTTTTTTCTGGAGCCCTTCATTATTTTTTTAAGATAGAGCAGCAGTTGTGTGCATACATGAGATAATAAATTTAAATAATGGGCATGATGCCCATTTAGAATAGATGGGTTCTGGAAACCCACTCATTAAGGCATGTGTACTCTTGTCCCCCCCCCTTTTTCTGATTCCCATATGTGGGCTGTTTTTTTACCAATTTCATTTTTGTTGAAGTCTGTTGATGCTCTTTTCTCCTTTTTACATGGAGATAGTAACCCAGTAGACATAAAGCCCAGTGGACATAATAGCAATACCAAAAAAACAAATAATAGAAAGGATGCAATGGGTCGAAGGGCACCATCCTCAATTTTGTAAATAGGGTTCCCTCACCGTCGCTACACCCTCGTTATGGTGCCTAGATCCTCTCTTCATCACGCAGCAGTTCACCTATGCATCGCCAGGAGAAGAACCATCACCGGGAGAAGAAGATGCGAGAAGAACCCATTGCTGGGAGAAGAACCCATGGCTTCTGCACCTTTGTGTCATGCTCCAGCTCACTGTGTGATGCTACCTGCTGCTTCTCGCACCCTGTCCGTGCTGCCTTCCAAATGTGATTTGAAAGGATCTCACCGCAGATCTCCCGAGTAGAGAGTGGAATCCAAAGGCCCTTGATTGACGTGTTTTCTCAGGCATAACCTCATGGACCTTCTTCATCTTATTGTTCTGCATGTATGAACTGTTGGGGCTCTTCTTCTTGCTCGGGTTCGAGGAAGCATTGTGTAGATCCCTGAGAAGTGATCATAAGTAGCAGCCTCCATTGATACCAAGTAGGGAGATTTGGTCGTGTCTTCTTCCTCACACTGCCGCTTGGGTTTCGGGTATCGTCAATATCAAGATTCAATAATAAAATAAGGCAAAACGAAGACTTCATCTCTGGGTGTATACACGATCTCATGAAAAAATTGAAAAATAACTCCATGAACCAATCCAGCATCAAACTCGAACTGGAATGAAGAAACCTTAGAACACATCTATGGAACATGCTGTCGTATTTGAACAACATCATATATAAACAACATAACCTTCAAGAAAAAAAATCCTAAAAACCAGATACGCTTTTGATAAACAATCCCAAGAATGATTTGCTCTAATACCACGTTGAAATCTAGAATAGTGGAACCGAATCGATAAACAGAACAAGAAAATAAATAAATACGAAACATTGAACACGGGGATTTACATGGAACCCTACACCCTAAAGAGCTGGATGAAACCACGGGAGAAGGCCTCAAAGGGCCAGATATTTTGTATTGAACTTTCTCAGTGAGTACCGGGGGTGTATGGCTCCTTATCATGGCCTCAAATTTCAGCGAAATTTGATCGAATTTCTGTCGAATGTCGATATCCAGTCGAAATTGAAATTCAACCGAAATGGCCGAAATGACCGAAATATTGGGGACCTAGTACAAAAAATGCCCGAAATGAGCGAAATTTCGGTCGAAATTCGACCGAAATTCCGTTTCGATCGGTCACCGAAATGGTGGCCGAAACCGACAGTTAGGGCCTTGCTCCTTATATAGCCCCACACACAAACCAAAGTCCAACAAATAGTAGATGTGGGACTAAACATGAGTGTGTGGTAATTGGATCCGGGAGAGATCCAATTACCACTCTATTACATTCTCCAACAAAGATAATGCCTCCGCGTTTTAAGAGCAAAGACGGTTACTGCCAGTTCTATATCATGGGTCGGGTATTTTTCTCATGCATCTTCAACTGTCGAGATTCATATGCAACGACCTTACCATGTTGCATCAAAATTGCACCTAATCCTTCCTTTAATGCATCAGTAAATAGTTAATCATCTTTGTCCCATGGAATCATCAAGACAGGAGTCATAGTGATGCAATCAAATTGAGGTTGTGAACTAAATAGCAATTCTAATACTTGGAACTAATGGACGAAATTACTGAAAACAAGTGAAGGCATGCAATGCAAGACTACGGGGTCCGAAATGCGATGAATTAACGGGTGGTAAAAAGACGCCTAAAAATCAGCAACAAAAGTCAACAAATACTCGAGTTCTAGCACAGATTTCTCCACAAATTCAGGGCAGGCCGAATAGTTTCAAGTTCCTGAGAAAGTATAGCGATGTTTGCAATAACTAGGAACCTCAATACTTCACCTAACCAAGCAGCAACACAACATTCCACAATACTAAGATTATGCGGCAAAATAATTGGTGGAAATGGCGCTTATACCACAACCGGAGAGGGGGAGTTCGCAAGCTTCAGACCTGGTCGACGTCAAGATCGAATGCTGGAATGCTTGCAGCGGCACGGGAAGGTCCGTGACAGGGGTGGACAGGCCGGCGGCGACACAGTGATTGGCGGGTGGCGGCGCGTGCGTAAACGGAGGGTTGTAGGATGTAGACTGGGGGGAGGAGTAGGAAAGGCGGCCGAACATGGGGTGGGCGAAGGGGAATCTGGGGGGCGTTGGGGGGCGGGAGACTGTGGCGGCAGGGGTGGGAAGGAAGGGGCAAAGAGTGGCGAGCGCGTGAGGGGAGGCGCGTCTGGGCGTCGGCAAGAAACGCTGGGGTGGCGGGGGAATAAGGGAGAGGCGGCAGGCGGCGAATGGATGGAGGGGGTAGGGTAGCATGCGCGTGACGGGGAGGGGCAAGCGGCGGGGAGGGAAGAAAGGGAGGATGGTCGGGGGCATGGAAGGGATGCGGGGGTGGGTGGAGGCGGTGGTGGGGAAAGATAGGGTTCGTGAGAAGAGAGGCGCGGGCGGGGAAAGGCTAGGGTACGGGGGAAAGAAATGGACAGAAGTCGAGAGAGAGAGAGGGGGGGAGAGAGGGAGAATAAGTGAGGAAAATTAATTTCATTCAAAACTAAATTATCCCTTCCATAGTTGGGGTGCTTTTACAGATGCGGGGGTGGGCGGGGGCGGCGGTGGGGAAAGATAGGGTTCGTGAGAAGAGAGGCGCGGGCGGGGAAAGGCTAGGGTACGGGGGAAAGAAAGGGACAGAAGTCGAGAGAGAGAGAGAGAGGGGGGAGAGAGAGGGAGAATAAGTGAGGAAAATTAATTTCATTCAAAACTAAATTATCTCTTCCATAGTTGGGGTGCTTTTGTAGAGGCTAAACCCTCCTAAACAAGCAACTACTCTACTATAAATAGAAAGATAAGGCCTTATATAATGAGCCCTTTATATAAATAAATAAATAAATTAAGAAAAGCACATGTTCGACTAAAAAAACAAAAATTGCCCATAGCATTATGCTGCATCAGCTCCCCCCTGCTGAGAAGAATCTCGCTCCGTCGAGATGGTGTTGCAATAATTCTGAAGTATATCAGGGCAGAGTTGTCGAAGTTCATCCTCGTCAATCCATGTGCAATCTGTCAAAGGTCGTCCCTTCCACTTGACTAGATAGCGACGGAAGAGACCACGTCTAGTCGTCATATCTCGTATGTCGGCAATATCTTCTATCTGATCGGCATCTGTCGTGGCTGGTGGTTGGTGTGTATCATCAACGGGAACTACTGGCGCGGTTGCATCTGTCTGCTCATCTCCATGATAAAAGAAGAGATCTGCAATATTAAAGACTGGCGATGTCTGGACATCTGGCGGTAGATCAAGTAGGTAAGCATTCTGCCCAATCTTCTTGAGGATTCGAAATGGACCAATATTTCGGACACTCAATTTTTGGTGGACACTCAAAGGAAACCTCTCTTTTTTTAGGTGGACCATCACTAATTCTCCAACTCTGAACTCGCTCTCTCTACGATGGAGGTTGGCTTGGGCTTGGTATTTCTGGGTCATGGTTTGAAGTTTGGCTCGGATTTCGGTATGTGTATGGGTTAGGTGTTCGACCAGGTCCTCAGCAGCTGCACTACTCCTTCCTTGCATGGTTGTGGGTGTAAGGTCCAGAAATTGGGTAAGTGGAAAGCCGTACACAGTCTCAAAGGGCGATTTTCCGGTGGACCTATTAGTGGAACTGTTATACGCGAATTCGGCTTGGGGAAGAATTAGATCCCATTTGGACGGAGAGTCCCCTGCAAGACATCGCAATAAATTCCCTAAAGATCTATTAACTACTTCGGTTTGCCCATCTGTTTATGGATGATAAGCAGTGCTGTATTGCAAACGAGTACCAAGACGTGACCAAAGCGTGCGCCAAAAATGACTCAAAAACCTGGTATCACGATCCGAAGTGAAAGAACGAGGAACACCATGCAATCTAACATCACGAAAAAAATCAGCGACATGAGATGCATCTGAGGTTTTTTTACATGCAATGAAGTGTGCTATTTTAGAAAATCTGTCCACAACCACAAAAATAGAGTTAACTTTCCGTATCGTGAGGGGTAAGCCTAGAACAAAATCCATAGTGATGTCTTCCCAAGGTCGCAGAGGAATCGGCAGAGGTGCATACAACCCAGTGTTCTGCCTATGGCCTTTGAATCTCTGACATGTTTGGCATTTTTGTACGAACTTTGTAACATCCTTTCGCAGTTGCGACCAATAAAATCACTCTTGGAGAAGAGTCAAGGTCTTGTCCCTTCCAAAGTGTCCAGCTAAACCACCGTTATGCAGTTCTGAAATTAAGTTCTCTCGAAGGGAGGTGGCTGGAATGCACAGTCGGTGGGCCTTGAACAGGAATCCCTCATGAAGGACATAAGTGGTTGTCGGATCCTGTCCAGTATCAACACATTCTGCATAAGCTTGTCCGAAGTCAGGATCAATGGGGTAAAGATCCTTGAGTGTATCAAATCCTGTTATGCTGACGGTCATTGTGGTCAGGGCATGTGCTCGTCTGCTTAACACGTCGGCCACGCGATTCAGGGTGCCAGCCTTGTGCTTGAGATGGAACGTCTATTCTTGGAGGAAACTAACCCATTTTGCATAACGCTTGTTAAGGGTCTTCTGAGAATTCAGATATCTCAAGGCTTCATGATCAGAATTAAGGACAAATTCACGCTGGATTAGATAGTGCCTCCAATGCTTGAAAGCTTGTACCACAGCATAGAATTCGACATCATATGTAGAGTACCGTGATCGAGTTTCGTTCAACTTTTCACTGTAGAATGCTACAGGTCGTCCTTCTTGACTCAGGACGGCATCAATCCCGACATGTGAGGCATCGCAATCGACTACGAAAACCTTGGTGAAGTCAGGTAGTGCCAAAACAGGGGCATGGGTCAATTGATGTTTTAGCTTTTGAAAGCCGGTTTCTGCTTCAGGAGTCCAAGCGGGTGCGCCTTTACGTGTGCAATCTACCAACGGAGCCGCACAAGTGCTAAAGTTCCGGATAAAGCGCCGGTAGAAAGAAGCCAATCCCAGAAAGCTGCGAATCTCAGTGAGGGTTTTGGGCACGGGCCAGCTCTGAATGGCCTGAATCTTGGAGGGGTCAACTTTGAGTCCATCGGCAGTGACAATATATCCTAAGAAGAGGACCGTGTCAGACATGAAGGAGAATTTCTTAAGGTGGACATACGATTGTTGGGCTCTCAAGGTTTCCAAGACTTGTCATAAGTGGAATCAGTGGTCGTCTTTGGTCAAGTTGTAGATCAATATGTCATCAAAGTACACAACCACAAACTTACCGATGAAGGGCCGCAGTACATGATTCATGGTTCGCATAAATGTGCTGGGTGCATTAGACAGACCGAAAGGCATTACTGTCCATTCATAAAGGCCCTCTTTGGTCTTAAAAGCAGTCTTCCACTCGTCTCCAGGTCGGAGGCGAATCTGATGGTACCCACTGCGAAGATCCATATGGAAAATAAGTTGACACCCAATAGCATGTCGAGCATGTCATCAAGGCGTGGAATCGGAAAACGATACTTGATCGTGATCTTGTTGATAGCACGGCTGTCCACGCACATCCTCCATGTACCATCTTTTTTTGGTGTAAGCAGAGCAGGAACTGCCACGGGACTCATACTCTCTCGAACATACTCACGACGTAGAAGATCAGTGACCTGTTTGTTCATTTCTTCGTGCTCACTTGGGCTCATCCGATAATGTGGTAAATGGGGTAGGCTGGCTCCAGGGACTAGGTTAATGTGATGTTGAATGTCTCGCAATGGGGGTAGTCCTTCAGGCAACTCTTCAAGCATAATGTCAGCAAACTCCTGGATGATAGGCTTTACCTCAGGCGGGACTCAGGGTGTAGTTGTCTCATGTTTGCTTACTTTACGTCCCATTAATGCATAAATAGTTGAGCTCTCCTGAATTTCACGTTGGAATGTTTGGGCTTCCATCAACAATACGGGACCCGTAGTTGAAGGCTTTGACGGTGGTGTACTTTTACCAGATTGTGCAGTCGCGGATCGAAGGGTAGCCACCTGGCGAGGGCTAAGGGCTCCGCGTTGTGGTCTAAGAGTCACGCGCACCTTGTCTATGAGAAATGAGTAAGTGTTCATTTTTCCTCTGTGCTCAGTGTCTCGATCGAACTGCCAAGGTCTCCCAAGTAGTACGTGACAGACATCCATAGAGGCTGCATGGCACCACACCTCGTCTTTATATGAAGGCCCAATCAAGAAGCTAACGAAGCTCTGACGATGGATCGGAAGTTGAGTGCCACCTCGAAACCAAGCCACATTGTATGGTTTCTCGAGTGGTTGAGTTGGTAGACCCAACTTATCGACCATTTCTTGAGACACGAAGTTCTCAACGCTTCCTCCATCAATGATCAACGCACAGCGACGCCCTCCTGAGGTGCAGGTGGTTCGGAATATGCTGCGTCGCAGCCAATTATCAGAGTCGTTGACAACGGGTGTAAGCAAGATGTTTGTGGGTGCGCTGTCAGGAGCGATAAAGTCCTCGTGTTCAATTACCAGGAAAGGTCCGGATACATCTCCATCTACTCCAAGAAGCTCATAGTCATCAGTTCCTGTGGTGACAGCAGTCAAAGCGGTTTGATCCTCTTCGGGTGATTCCTGTTGGTCAGGGTCAGGGTCTTCGATGGTGCATAAATGAGCGGGCCTAGCCTTAGGGTTGGGCCACTCTGCCGCTCGATGTCCCTTTTGATAACATCGGAAACAAGTGTCAGGTCATACAACAGGTCGACTCCCCAAGATGCCTGGTCTGGGGTTTCCAGTAGGTGGTCGGGCGACGGCAGGAATTGATGGTTTAGCTTGGGATTTACCCGTAAGGATCGATGGGGAAACTATTGGTTTGGAGGCCGTCATCGGGGTACTGGTGCATGGGACGGAGTTCACAGAAAAAGACATCCTCCTTGTTTGGGCCTTAGTAAGCTTAGTCTCAGCCTGTTCAGCCTGCTTGTAAGCTTCGTCAACGTCTCGACAGTTGTGGAGGTAGAGTTCATCCTGGATAACTTGGCGGAGTCATTGCATATAGCGGGTGACTTCCTGGACAGGAGTCTCCTGCAATCGGTTGCGATGAATGAGGGATTGGAACCCTTCGGTGTATTCTCTCACGCTCATGGTGCCTTGTTTCCATGATTGCAGTCGTGCGTATAGATTACGTTTGTAATCTTCAGGCACGAACTTGATTTTTAGTTTGGTCTTCATTTTGCTCAAACTGCGGATCTTACCCTTTCCTTTTCGCTTGCATTCAGATTGCAGACGGTCCCACCATAGCAGAGCATGTCCCTTTAGTTTGATTATGGCAAATGAAACTTTTCATTCGCTAGGCATGGTCTTCTATACAAAGAAGTGTTCGACGGCTTGGAGCCAATTCAAAAAGACATCAGGGTCTCATCCTCCGTCAAATTCCGGGACATCAAGGCGGATGCCTCGATCCCATCCGTCATCGAGCCTTGGGTCATGCCGTGACGGAAATTGAGGGCCGCTAGAGGGTTGTGTCGTATATCCTAGGGTGTGTGGCTCTTGGGTCTTTGAAATGAAAGGAGTTTCATCTCTCAATCCTTCATCATCGCTCTCCTGTGAAAGATAGTCGCTAACGTGTCCGTCGGAGGTAGAAGAACTAGAGTCTCGGTAGGCGTTACTCCGGGAGTGTCGCCTCCGACTAGTACGCCGACCCCTGTTGGGTGTCTCGTCATTATGATCTTTTCCTAACACGCGACTATGTAGGGTGGCAATTTGTCCGTGGGCGACGGCAACCAGTCCATCCACTGCGGTAATTTTTTCGCTCAGTTGATTGTATATGTGCGCCAGTTGGGCAGACAAGGCTTCTAATAACAGCTCAGGGTGTGGGGTATAGCCGATTTTAGAGGTAGTCGGTTTTTCGGCCATGGGAATCCTAGGCTTTCTGCTCTCTCTCTCTCTCTCTTTGTTGGGTTTTGTTGTTTTGTGTGTTTTTTTATATGCAATAAAACAAACGAAATGCAGGCGAGATGTAGGATCGCTAGGCTCTGATACCAATTTGATGCAATCAAATTGAGGTTGTGAACTAAATAGCAATTCTAACACTTGGAACTAATGGACGAACTTACTGAAAACAAGTGAAAAGGCGTGCAATGCAAGACTATGGGGTCCGAAATGCGATGAATTAACGGGTGGTAAAAAGACGCCAAAAAATCAGCAACAAAAGTCAACAAATACTCGAGTTCTAGCACAGATTTCTCCACAAATTCAGGGCAGGCCGAATAGTTACAAGTTCTTGGGAAAGTATAGCGATGTTTGCAATAACTAGGAACCTCAATACTTCACCAAACCAAGCAGCAACACAACAGTCCACAATAAGATTATGCGGCAAAATAATTGGTGGAAATGGCACTCATACCACAACCGGTGAGGGGGAGTTCGCAAGCTTCAGACCTGGTCGACGTCAAGATCGGATGCTGGAATGCTTGCAGCGGCACGGGAAGGTCCGTGACAGGGTGGACGGGCCGGTGGCGACACAGTGACTGGCGGGTGGCGGCGCGGGCGTGAACGGAGGGCTGTAGGATGTGGACTGGGGGTGAGGAGTAGGAAAGGCGGCCGAACGGGGGGGGGGGGGCGAAGGGGAATCCGGGGGCGTTGGGGGGCGGGAGATTGTGGCGGCAGGGGTGGGAAGGAAGGGGCGAAGAGTGGCGGGCGCGCGAGGTGAGGCGCGTCTGGGCGTCGGCGAGAAACGCTGGGGTGGCGGGGGAATAAAGAAGGGAGAGGCGGCGGGCGGCAAATGGATTGGGGGGGGGGGGGGTAGGGTAGCAGGCGCGTGACAGGGAGGGGCGAGCGGCGGGGAGGGAAGAAAGGGAGGATGGTCGGGGGCGTGGAAGGGATGCGGGGGTGGGCGGAGGCGGCGGTGGGGAAAGATAGGGTTCATGAGAAGAGAGGCGCGGGCGGGGAATGACTAGGGTACGGGGGAAAGAAAGGGACAGAAGTCGAGACAGAGAGAGAGGGAGAGAGAGGGAGAATAAGTGAGGAAAATTAATTTCATTCAAAACTAAATTATCCCTTCCATAGTTGGGGTGCTTTTATAGAGGCTAAACCCTCCTAAACAAGCAACTACTCTACTATAAATAGAAAGATAAGGCCTTATATAATGAGCCCTTTACATAAATAAATAAATTAAGAAAAGCAAATGTTCGACTAAAAAAACAAAAATTGTCCATAGCATCATGATACATCACATAGTAAGCCTCTCCTTCAATGTTTGGAAGCTCTTCTCACAATTTTCTGTCCAAGCATATGGCATCTCTTTCTTGGTCAGCTGGGTGAGGGGAAGGGCAATCTGAGAAATCCCTTCATGAATCGTCTGTAATAACCAGCTAAGCCAAGAATACTTCAGATCTCAGACAGATTCCTAGGTCGTTCCCAACTAAGAACTGCTTCAATCTTTGCAGGATCCACATACACTCCTGCACCTGAGATGATATGACCTAATAATGACACTTCTTGAAGCAAGAACTCACTAAACTTCGCATATAGCTTGTACCTCCTCAGTATCTCTTGCACTACTTGTAATTGTGTGCGATATTCCTCTTCATCTCGAGAGTAAATAAGGGCATAAAACCATAACAAAGTTGTCAAAGAAAGGCCGAAACACTCAATTCATCATGTCCATGAACGTTGTTGGGGCATTTGTCGAGCCAAAAGGCATCCCCACGAACTCGTAGCGTCTGTATCTGGTTCGAAATGCATAGTTGGATATATCCACATCTTAAATCTGTAGCCGATGATAACATGGTCGCAAATCAACCTTGGAGAAAAATAGATTATCCTTGTAGCTGATAAAAGAGATCATCAATGTATGGTAAAGGGTAACAGTTCTTGATTGTTACCTTATTCAGTTGTCGATAACCTATACACATGCATATAGATCCATCCTTCTTCTTAACAAAAAGGATAGATGCTCCCCATGGAGATGTACTATGGCGTATGAAATCATTCTTCAATAGTTCTTGTAACAGCACTTTAAGTTCTTTCGGTTCAACCGGTTCCATCTTCTATGGTGTTATAGATATTGGTTGAGTTCCTGTAATGAGAGAAATCTCAAGCTCTACCTTCACGTAGTAGGGGAAGCCCATGCAAACCCGTAGAAAATACATCTAGAAAGTTCTTTACTGCCTCAACATACTCAATTCCTTCCATACGGGTTTGATTTCCAATGACACGAGCAATAAAGTCTTCGCACCCTTGAGATAGCAGGCGGTGCGTTTGTAACACTGATATACAGTTTACACCTCTCGATGAGGTACTTTCATCAAATACAAATTCTTGTAGCTCAAGAATCTTGAAAATAATCGACTTATGGAAACAATATAAGTCCATGGTGATTCTCGAGTAAGTCAATGCCAAGAATAACATCAAAATCCTCCATCTGAATGAGTAGCAAGTACGCCTCTAGCATATAACCACCAATATAAAGTGGGCAATCGGGAAGCATTCGATGAACAACAAACACCTAGCCCCTAGGCCCCTTGATAAGATAAGGATCAGAAACTGTGGTAGGTTCTCGACCTAAGGTATCCGCAAAACTCCATGACACAAAGGAATGAGATGCATCAGAGTTAAAGAGAGCATGAGCAGTAAAGTCGCTTACTGAAACCATACCTCGCACTACTGATCCCGAAGCATGCGCTTTCTCATCGGTGATGGTATTGAGTTGCCCTTCTCTTCGTGACCCACTAGACCTTGCCAAGCTTCGAGTCTAGTAAGGTTTCCCCTACCATCACGAGAGGTAGAACCGTGTCCGTGGTGCTGCGAATGCCCCCCTCGTACGGTACCTCGCGACTGTGAAGCTCCCAAGGGACAGTTGGACCTTATGTGTCCCTCCTTGTTTCGTCGATAGCAAATATGTACATCAGTCATGGTGTTCACCACTGGATGTGCTGCTAGTGATGGCTCAGAAAGTGCTTGCCCCGGTGTAGGGGCTCCTCTATGAGGCGATCTGGTAGACGTGTCAAGCCGGTAGGGGAGGAAACGTTACCCTCTTCGTGTCCTTGATCGATCGTTATGAGCATGCCTCCCAGAATAGCTCCACCCTCCTTGACTGGTTTGTACTAACCTGCCTTCGCACAAGTCATGCTCCACTCGTGATGCAGCATCAATCACTTCCATCATTGTAACCAATCGAAGGGGCACCAACCTCTCATGAATTTCCTTATGAAGACATCAAAAGAACTTGAATGCCCTGTCATACTTAGTCAGCACAATGTTAGCAACATATTTCAACAACTCCATGAACCTATTCAAATAAGCAGTCACGGTCATGTTCCATTGCTCAAGTAGCGCGAACTCCACGCAACGCTGCTTTAGCCAGTATACCGGGTAGAAATACTCTCGGAAGGCCTCACTAAAATTCTCCCAAGTAGTTGGCATTGCAATCTACGGCTCCATGGAACTCCGCCATTCATCAGCATAGCCAACTAAGGAGTAAGTAGCCAAGGTAACCTTCTCCTCATCTGCTACATGTATGGTGCAAAAGACCTTCTCTACACACTTCAGCCACATCTCCACCACATCTAGGTATGTATTGCCTAAAAACTCTGGAACATTATCCTTGTGGTCTTTTGAAAAGATGTTGTGATGGTAGTGGAGGAGGTAGTCGTGGTGGTGGTGACGGTTGATCACCATCTCCCCCATCCATTCCATACCTGCCCTCGGACGCGGATCTTGACAATCATTCATCGAGCATAAATTGTCTCTGCTACACATCCTGCAGCATCACCATCATCGCAGCTAACTGTTGCACAATATGATCCCTACGAAGTGGCATGATCTGCATGTGCAGAAAATAAAATTAAAAAAAAAGAAATAAAATTAAATCATAGAGTAAAGATCATTAACCAACCCCGATCAAAACATAATTTTAGTGGGCCAAGTTTTTTTTATGTTAGTCAGGAGACTACTTGTCTAATGTATATTGGTATTACTCCTACCATACAGGTGTATATAGTTGATGGGGTAACATGGCTCTGATACCAAATGCAACAACCCATCTCGACAGGAGCGCATCTCAACACCCATTCACAAAATTATCCAACAATAGTTATTGTTAATGTGACTTGAATCCTAACAGATTGTTGGGTTGCTGATGTGGTTGATTTGTGTCATGTCTTCTGATTGGCTGAGAGCTGTTGGGCCAGGATTGCTAATATGTTTCACTCGTGTCATGCCTTCTGATTGTCTGAGAGCTGTTGGAATAGATTATTGAATACAAATGGTATTCTTCTGTTGTAGTATAAAAGGGGCCTTAGGGCCACCAGATACTGCATCCTCATTATGATCCTGATTCTCATCCCATATATGTAGCTTCTCAGTACCCTCTGTATTACCTTTCTCCATATTCTGAAACCGATCGTCGCCGCCCAAGGACGTAGCCCATTTACAGGTGAACCTTGTAAATCCGTGTGTTTACGTCTTACTTGTTTGATCGTGTTTTTTGCATGTTTGCTTCCGTGATTCGTAACAAACTGGTATCAGATCCTTAGATTCTGTCAAGATCATCCAGTAAGATGACATCGCACAATCTGAAGATCGAGAAGTTCACGAGAAAGAACGAATTCAGTCTATGGCAGATTAAGATGCACGCCCTTCTAAAGCAGCAAGACATCTGGGTACCGTTAGATCAGGAGCATGCAAAGGCACTCGAGCCATCCGAGTAGATGATACAGGAAGAGAAGGCGCACTCAACGATCATGTTATGTTTGGCGAACGAGATTATCGCGGAGGTTGCTGATGAGGATTCCGCAGCCGACCTATGGTTGAGACTCGAAAGTCTATACATGACAAAGTCTCTGACCAACAAGTTGCTCTTAAAGCAACGTATGTTCTCTCTCCGCATGCATGAAGGTACATCTCTTAAAGAACATCTAGATCGCTTAAATACATTATTGATGGATTTAAGAAACGTAGATATTAAGATTAAAGATGAGGATGCTGCCTTGATTTTATTAGTTTCTCTTCCATTATCATTTGAGAATTTTGTCAATCATTCATTATGGGAAGAGAATCCATAATCTTAGAGGAAGTTCGCGCGAGTCTGCATACGCGTGAACTCCATATAGCTACTGGAAAGCAGGACTTTAACATTGCAGGTTTGGTTATGACTCATGAGAAGAGTCATGCATGTCCTGGCTACACAAAGAAAGGAAAGCAAAGTCCAAGTTGAAGAATCACAATGCTAGGGACATCCGCAATTACTGCAAGGAACCTGGACATTGGAAGAAGGATTGTCTGAAGAAGAAAGAGAAAGCTAAGGTTGTTGTCGTAGCTCATGGGGGCGCAAATTCCGAAGATGATCTGGTTCTCACCGTCACGGATCAGAAGATGACGGATAGCACCTGGATTCTTGATTCATGCTGTTCCTACCCTATGACTCCTAATGAAGATTGGTTCTGCATCTATGAGAAAATAGATGGCGAAAACGTCGACATGGGGATTGATGCAACATGCAAGATTGTAATCAAGATGCATGATGGAGTTGTGAGGACGGTAACAAAAGTACGTCATGTTCCTGATCTGAAGAAGAACCTGATATCCCTTGGAGTCTTGGATTCTAAAGGATACAGGTACAACACTGAAGGTGGAATCATGCAGGTTGCCAAAGCTAGGGTTGTTATCATCAAGGACAATAAACAAAAGACTCTATACATCATGTAGTGTTCTATAGTTACCGGTCCTGTTGCAGTGACATCCCAAGCCATAAGATCAGAGTCAGAATTATGGCATATGCGATTGGGACACATGAGTCAGATGGGGATAAATATCCTCATTCAGAAAGGCCTTATCGGGGATCTCAAGGGATCCATGCTGGAGTTCTGTGAGCATCGTGTGTTGGGGAAACAACACAGGAAGCAATTCATTAAAGCCATCCACGGGACAAAGAAGACGCTCGACTACATCCATGCCGATTGTCGGGGTCCTTCGCGCGGTGTGGAACACATTCACTATAAAATGACGTTTCTTCCTACGTAATCTATTGCAATACAAGATATTCATCACAACTTCTGAAGTGTTTTGGATTTATTTGTAATGCAATATGTTTGTCAATCTCTTTGAACTGTTTAAGATTTATTTTCCCCACTTTTTCTTTTTTTTAAGGCTACCTTCAAATGTTGCATCATTCTTTAAATCAAGCATGGAGATACAAATCAACTCATTTCTATTCATTATCGTATTGAACCCATAAAAAAGAAGTTCCCGATGCAACGCACAGGTTTTACACTAGTAGTAATGATAAGCCGTAATATTATTTACGGCATCATGTACGTAGGGTTATGTGCGTTGATGCAAGATGGTACCATATGAACAATCGCAACAATAAGTTGTATATGTTTACGCATTTAACCACAACCCATATCCTCATAAAAGATAAAATCCTCCAATAAAAGTTGTCAACAATCCTGTACCATAAGATTTATAATAGAACTAATTCAAGCCATCACAGAACAATCATCTAGCAACGAGACAACCCCTAAGCTAATTATAGCATGAAATTTCAAGGAATCGAATTAGTGAGAATACATGCAATAAACCAACAGCAAGAGGTGGTCCCAGGTCAGATAGAAAATGATTCGCCCGTAAATTTCACAATCTCCAAATCACGAGATACGCGAAAGTAAAATGGAAAGAGTCGAATATATGTCACTTATACACGAGAATCCCACTTGTGTACTTGATCTGTGCGCTCGATCACCCAAATACGAATACATGTGGTGAGATACTTTCCTCTCGTAGTGTCGCTCCTCTTCCTCTTATCAACACGGACATCGTGATCCATAACCCTCCAACAGGGGATCCTTCTCCTCTTGTTTTTGGAGAAGAATAAAGGAAGGGGAGGGTGACTTGAGAGAGGGGAAATGGAAGTTAGGGATAAATGAATGGGAGGGGAGAGAGAAGAAAAAGAGTGAGAGGTTTATGAGATGGTTTGGGCGTGAATTCCAAAGTACATAACAACTAAAATATCTCTAACCCATGTGGCATTAGTATAATTCTTGTAACCCCTAATTTTCATTAATACCCTTAACCATGGTTCATTAAAAAGCTTCTAACTTCCTCATACGAACTCTGATATGTGCATTCTTGATCTCGTTGGACAGCTTCCGACGAGATGCTTCTTTTGAGTGCCATATTGATAGGTTTTAGAATTTTAGAAAAGCCAAAATTTCATATCGTTACAATACATCTTCTAGAGTCCAAGACTCCAAGGGATATTAGGTTTTTTTCTCAGAACCGGAACATGACATACTTCTATCAGTGTCCTCATGATTCCATCATGCATCTTGATCTTCAGAGAGCATATCTCTAAAATCTTGTGTGATGCACCATTCCCCATGACGATGTTTTCACCATCTATCTTTTCATATGTGCATAACCAATCTTCATTAGGAGTCATATGATAAGAACAGCATGAATCAAGAATCCATGTGTTATCCGTCATCTTTTGATCTATAACGTAAGAACCAAATCATCTTCAAAGTCTGTATCTCCCTGATCCACAGTAGCAACCGTAGCTTTCCCTTTCTTCTTCAGGCAATCCTTCTTTGAATGTCCAAGTTCTTTGCAGTAATTGCATATGTACTTAGAATAGTGACTCTTCAACTTGAACTTCTGTTTTCCCTTATTTACGTAGTCAAAACTGAGATGACTCTTTTCATGAGTCATTGTCAAACCTGCAGCGTTAGAGTCATGCTTCCTGATAGCCATATGTCGAAATTCACGCATTTGCGTGAACTTCCTCTAAGGTTATCGATTCTCTTCCCACAATAAATGATTGAATAAAATTCTCATACGATAATGGAAGAGAAAACAACAAAATCAAGCTAGCATCCTCATCTTCAATCTTAACATCTACGTTTCATAAATTCATCATGTATTTAAGCAATCCGGATGTTGTTTAAGAGATATACCTTCCTGTGCGCAGAGAGAGAACAATCGTTTCTTCAATAGCAACTTGTTGGTCAGAGACTTCATCATGTACAGACTTTTGAATCTCAACCACAAACCAACCGTAGAATCCTCATCGGCAACCTCGACAATAATCTCGTCTGCCAAACACAACATGATCGTCGAGTACACATTCTCTTCCTGCACTGTCAACTCAGAAAGTTCGAGTGCATTCACCTGCTTTTGATCCAACGGCGTCCAAATACCCTGCTTCTTCAGAAGGGCATGCATCTTGATCTGCCATAAATTAAATTCGTTCTTTATTGTGAACTTCTCGATCTTTAGATTGTGTGACGCCATCTTACTGGATGATTCTGATAGATCCCGAAGTTTTGATACCAGTTTATTGCAACTTACGGAAGAAAATGCGCGCAAACACGATCAATCAAGCAAGATGCAAACACGCGGATTTACAAGGTTCACATGTAACTAGTTTACGTCCTTGAGCCATGCCACGGCAATCGATTTTTACTATGTGGAGAAAGAAGAGAGTGCAGATGATACGAAGAACCCTAACCCTAGGGGAGTTTATATACTACCCTCGTATAAATGAATCCATATACATGAATACAAATAGAACCGCTCATGAAAAAGATCACCGAGGGCACTGCCCCACGTCCCCATGGGGAAAAAGGGGGAGCGCACCTACTTCCCCCCTACACCCCTCCCTCCCCCTCAGACTCGTTGACCGGACAGTGAGACCACCGTCTTGTTGAGGTATGGTACAGCAGGAGGGATGCATATGAGGTTCTTCAACCTGGATCAGATGGTTAGGATTCAAGGTATATCAACACCTTCCATATTCGAACCTATGTCCCACGTGCACCTGACCATCTCCTTTTACATAATAATTACCATTTATCCCTCTATTCCCATCACCCAACCGGCAATATACCTATCACTTATCCCACATTGCAAAAAACAACGAAACATATTCTCCATCATCTCATCTCAGTCACACCAAAACAACGGACAAATCTAGATGATAAATTTAAGGTAGTTATACATGGTTGTGATATAAGCTTGATGAATGCATCAATGGCCAGAAAGAAAATACTATGAACGCACGGCAATAATAGCAGTATCAGACGAATCTTTTCCAAATCAATTTGTTGCCATGATGGATTTGATACGGTCTATATTTAAGCATAGTCATTGGACAAAAAAAGAAATTATAAAAAAAACCGACCTGATGTCATCCACCGCAATGGTTCAACAAACAGTGAAGAACAGTCAGATTCCCCAGATCTGTCAAAAGGATTGCCACCTCTACGCTTCTGCCACTCAAAACATGTCTCACCCTCACCTGGCTCATGGCTGATGACATTTCCTTGCAGAGCGACAATTCTGCGGCATTTTTTGCAGCGATAAGCTGTTGATTTTTCTTTTTCCTTTGGAGATGATACCTCAGTATTTGATTCTTGGGGTACACCTGGATCAGCCCCAAATATAGAACTGTCTACTTTACGGCCGCGATAGTATGAATCACCTGTAAAGTGGAAAACTAATTAGATACTGAAATTGATTATCTTCAGAAATTAACCAAACTAGATATTAGATGTAACTTTCAGAAACCATGTAATAGGTCAAGCCCTATATAGCAAGCCATATTATCATGAAGTACGTGGAATTCTTGCATTTTCAAATTCACATACATAAAGATGGATCCCATGCAGCACATGGCAATATTTTTGTGTAGTGGGAAATGTGAACATGGTCAACTTATTCTCAACATGTGATCTACACAACTACACTAGCCATTACACCATCACATCTTAGGATCACTTTCATCGGGGTAAATTGCTCAAGAAATGGAAATGCCATCTAAAGCGTGCATAAGCAACAAGAAATGCACAAAATTTAAGATTGATAAAAACCACCTAAATCACATAATCTTAAATTGTGTTTATCAACTTAGCTATCTAGATATCTAGGAGATAATCTTGGCAGTCCCATAATATGTAGTTTTTTATGTTCTTTATACATAAATGTTGATAAGGATAGAATCCTGCAAAGATGTTCAATCTCCAGTCCGAGGTAATGCTGGCATCGAGGTCTGTCAGTGAGGGCATGTGTGGCCGGTACACCCCCCCCCCTTTCTCGTGAATTTGACTCCCACTTTTGTAGAAAAGTGCGAGCTGTTTTGCTCCCCGGAGCGAATAACCTTTGCAAGCTGTTTTCCTCCCCGGAGCGAATAACCTTTCACTATTGATAGGTCCATCCCACTATTTCTTCCAGTCCTAGAAACTCAGGGAAGAAGATGACCCAATTGTGATCTCTCACTTCGCTTCCCAGTCCCAAAATCAGAAATCAGGTTTTTTATTCAGGTTGGATGGTTGGATTTATATGTGGATCTGTCTGGGAGTGCAGGTATAAAATCCCTAGGGTTGGGGTTTTGAATATTGAGCCATATGTATTCCTCTGTACTCTTATTCATCTTTCCACACAGTGAAGATCAAGCGCTGCCGCACAAGGACGTAGTCCAGTTATGGGTGTTTGTTATCCGCGACAATAAATAAATGATATTGTGAGAATACCTGACAAAACCCCCATATGTGTTCATTTTTCACTACAATGTTCGTTTCTTAATACACAAATGGAATCAATTTCTACTTGAAAAAAAGAATATGTATGATACTTTGATGTAAAAAAGTTCCAGTGAAGACCCAATTAAGAAACAAATTGCAACAAGTCACTTAATAAAACCGTAGTAAACCAATAGTGGAACCACTACGTAAGTTTAGCCCCTCAAACTACTTAATCCTAAATTGCATTAGTAAACTTCGTTAATTTGGCACTGCTAGTCATTGTTTCATTATGAGTAATTCATTAATTTCTTTATAAAATAAACAAAATTGGACCGCAAATGACACTTGATCAGTCCCCATGTTGGCCCACTTCTTGATATAGAAATTTGGATCCACTCCTCTTATCAAATACAGAATAAGCAGTGCATTTTGATGTTAAAAAGGGTTCCTAACCAAATTACCAAACTGAAGTGCAACAAACACCACTTACAAAGTTCACTATATACTCAGTGTGTGTGATCGCCATTTAAAGGTGCAGCCTAATTTCAGACCCAGTTTCTCCTACTTCGCCAGAAAATTTTAATATCCTATAAAATATTTCCTCACATCAAGCAAAAGGAAGTCTCAAGAAAGAAACTCCATCAAAAGACTTTTTTGTGCAAAATGATGATAACCAAACTGCATCTCCGTCAAAAAACATAATGATGCAAATAGGAATTTGCAACGTTGATGAAAATTAATTTGATGGTGGATTTTTTGTGGAAGAATAAATTGGAGGGGAGAAGGAGAGAAGGTGCGCCGGTTGCGAGACTCGAGGAAGAAGAAGCGCGTAGATCGCGTCGAGGGAGATGGAATAGAGAGAAGAAAGAGATAAATCTCAATTTTTTATATCATCTGAACTATCTTTTACAATAAACTAGCAACCCCTTTATATAGGAGGGGTAGAACTACAAAAATAGAAAGAGAATCAAATTTAAATCCCAACTTATCTAATTGACTCTTAGACTCTAACTAATTTACTTTAATTAGACTCTAACTAATTTTATCTACCAAAAGTTGAGATAACAATTTCAATTTATTTAAATAAAATATGCAATTAATAGAAAATAACTAATTGAGAACGAAATTTCCTAATTCAAAAAATCTCCAAATCAGCCCTCTGATTCAATTTGATTTGCCCTGCCAATTTGGGAAATATTGCATCGATTCTCCTCTGCTTGAAAAATTCGTCTCCTGACGAATTATTTGATCTTCGGTTTGTTGTTCGAGAATCTCATCTGAGCTGGTGGATTGGATCCCCTCAATCTGAATTCTTTTCACTGTTATGTTTGTAATTTCGTTCCACCGAGGGGTATGGTTGCAAATGTTCTACCCCTTCAACTAAGATATCCCTTCTTAAGTGGCCACCATCTTTAGCCCTTAAATAATTTTTTTTGGTGGGGGTAACCTTTTGCAAATTTTCCAAATCAATCTCAAATCCCTAAAGTTGAGGGATTCGGTTTCTATTGCAGGGAGATCCCACGCTAGGGTTTCTCTTCTCTTCAAAAGTAGGCGACAGGTGTTTGGGAGGGGATGCCACGGGTGGTGGCGCCACCGACAGGGAGGCCTTGAGAAGCCGCCCCAGCGAGTACTGCAGACGCACGAGTAGCATCGAGGGCGTGTGGTTGCAGACATGCGACGTCGACGGGCTTGCACCAGGTGCGCACGAGGAGGTGCGCATGAACTCGGGAAGCTGCATCCCTGGCCCACGAGAGGGTTGTTCCGACCAAAGCCATGGGTTTGAGGGTTTCGAACCTTTTGCCGATGGAGTTGTTGGCGATGCGGGCATGGCTGGGAATGGCAACGGTGAGTTCGCCCTGAGGTGTTGGTGCGTTTTGCTGGGAGGGATTATGCGTGCCTCGTGTCGTGTTCGCCCAAGCCTCGCGCGAAGGGAAGGTGGTAGGTTGATTCCGGGGATGGTTGCAAGTCTGAATCTGTACGGACAGCAAGCAGATTTTTGTTTTGAAGAACAGTAACATCGTCAACGAAGAGATCTAGGGTTTCATATCCCTCTTCCACTGGTTCTTCGTCAAATATTGGCCCCAAAACTTTATTCTTTTCATTACTTTGTTCCTGGACAGCAACTTCGACCTCACAGAAATCAACAAATTCATATTCTTCACCTGCACTTTCATCAAAAATCGGCATTGTATCTTCAAGTTTTGTTGCACAAGAGTTGCATCACTAAAATATTCTTCGGGACTGAAAATACCTTCATTTTCTTGATCAAAAATGGGTTGCACAGCAGCTTCATCGATCTGATTTTTGCCGTTGTCATATGAATCTTCATCGAATGTTGTGTCCAGCCATGCTTGTACCTTAACGCTTCATATAAGTCGCTTTCTGAACATTCGTTGCCGCGTACGAGCATGCGAACCGTGAGATATGCAACTGAGATTGAGTTGCAAATGCCAATACTCGATAGGATCGTCAAATCGTGAGAACGATTCTGTTTCCATGCTCTGATACCAACTGATGCAAATAGGAATTTGCAACGTTGATGAAAATTAATTTGATGGTGGATTTTTTGTGGAAGAATAAATTGGAGGGGAGAAGGAGAGAAGGTGCGCCGGTTGCGAGACTCGAGGAAGAAGAAGCGCGTAGATCGCGTCGAGGGAGATGGAATAGAGAGAAGAAAGAGATAAATCTCAATTTTTTATATCATCTGAACTATCTTTTACAATAAACTATCAACCCCTTTATATAGGAGGGGTGGAATTACAAAAATAGAAAGAGAATCAAATTTAAATCCCAACTTATCTAATTGACTCTTAGACTCTAACTAATTTACTTTAATCAGACTCTAACTAATTTTATCTACCAAAAGTTGAGATAACAATCTCAATTTATTTAAATAAAATATGCAATTAATAGAAAATAACTAATTGAGGACGAAATTTCCTAATTTGAAAAATCCCCAAATCAGCCCTCTGATTCAATTTGATTTGCCCTGCCAATTTGGGAAATATTGCATCACATAACAATAAGTAACATAACCTATTCAACATGGAAAGTCACCAATGAGACATCTAATAAAACTATTTTCTTTAACTTAATCACATTGAATCTCATGGAGAAAAATGACACCACTGTGTCAGATGTCTGCAGCATTTAATAATCTATTATATATTATCATCTCCAAAATACGAATAAGGTTTTTTCATCGAAAGAATGAAATGACAGAAGTGCATGTGAATATAACAAATGTGGAAACCTAAATCATACTGTAAGATAGTTTATACATGGTTGTTGTAATATATTAATATAAAAATGGCGAAGCCTTCTTCAACTATAAGTAGGGTCGGTACGTGGATTCTTGCTCAAATCCATGTCGAAAGATTCGACTATTTTTTATACCGGCTATCGACTACCTAATGCAACCCCCACAAGGGGGGATTTGAACCCTGGTCTTTTGGGTGGTAGACACACTACACTACCATCTTTTGGGTGGTAGACACACTACACTACCACCAGACCATTTAAGTGGGCACACTGCACTACCACCAGAACATTTGTTGCAATATATTAATATAAAAATAAAAATATCAAATAAAAATTGAAACAAAGTAAAAGGGGGAAGAGGATTCACCCAATACTTTCAGCCGAAAACGTTTATAAATGGGGCTGGTGCGATCTACTTTGAAGCCCATATCCTCAAACATCTTTAACTGCTAGTAAGAACAATTTAGCTTTACACTTCGACTCGTTATCATAGACCAATACTCAAATTGCATATAGAAACTTCAAACTGAAACTGGGATTAGGTTGACCTCCACCTGGTCCAAGAAACCATCATTCGGACAAACAGTTATGCAGCATTGTCTCAACGACTCTAGTGCATCTGCGCGATATACTTTAATCAATATGAATAATATGGTACATGATCTTGAATCCAAAACAAAAAAAAAATCAGAAAACAGCAATTGAAGAAGACAGACCTTCTACGGATTTCCGTTCACTGCTCATCAAATAGGCAGTAATAACAGCTGCACTGTGATGGAGGAAAAGAGGGTATTTAAAGGCATGCTGGTAAAAACTGAATGTGCAAAATGTAGACCAAAACTTTACAAAGTTTATTACCATACAGAGGGCGTCTGAATTATTTTAGAAGTGGGTACTATGGTTTTTTAGGCTATTAATGATCTTCTAATTTAACAAAGTATACGCATGGAGGGGTAGAACCATTACCACAATAAGAAAGTCCAGAGATCGAGTAACAGCTAAAGCAGAGCCAATTGTTATTTCCCCAATTAGGCAGGTGAATGATGCATGCAAACTCCTAACAGCAAACCAACCATATATTTTTTAATAAATGTAATAAATATGGAAAATCCTGATAAATATGGAAAATCATGGTCAACAGGTTCCTCATGGCATTTCTTCAGTATTATACTATGACTTCTCTAACAAAGCCCATTAATTCAACATTGTTAGCATCCATGGTAAAAGAAGCAATTAGGTTCACACTGAGTTTTTTAAAGAAAGGCTCACAGGGAGTTTGCACAATTAAAAAATCACTATGGCAACACATCCAAAAGCGAATATGCGCCATAATACTTGTATAATCACTGTCTTACAACAAAAAGGGCACAAATGCAGACGAGGTATTCACATCTGCCACTGTCATACCTGCTTCCGACCGACAATCACTACGCATATTCATACTTGCAAGATATTATACCAGTGTTCAGAAAGATACACATTTGTAAGGTACATTCATAAACTATAGTTAGTAGTATTGTACGTTATATCCACGCCTGGATTAGTCTGATATTTATGCATCAGATATAAACAATTATGTTTGCATAATTTAGAAACTATCTTAAATGGCAGAAAATCTTCCACTCTAATACTCGCTAAATTCATGGAATTCAAAGCCTACAATCAATTCCAGAATTCATTACTTATTACCTGGGTAGGGCGTGAGGGCCTATCCAAAGCCTACAATCAATTCCAACATTCATTACTTATTATCTTGGGTGGGGCATGAGGGCCTATCCAAAGCCTTGTCATTTTTAATACCCATATGATAATTTAAATTTAATTAATAAATATATTTTATATACATGAGTAATAGAATCCACCACGTAATGACTACTAGTACCTGAAAATTGAAGTGGGCATGGACCATCTCGAACTCATTTTTGGTACACCTGTCTACAATCATTAGATGCTAATCCAACCAAACAGACCCATGTGAGACTAACATAATTGATTTCCTATGCTTGAGCTCACACAAATAACAATGAGTTTTTGAAAACTAGTGGAATCAATAATTACATGATGCACACCATTTTTCAAAGCGAGCAATGTCATTATGGCATCATCATGATCGAAATGGTAACAAGTGAAAGGTCAAGCACATAATGAAATTTTCTTCAAAATGCACCAAAATAAATGGGAGTAAAAGAAAAAGAACTACAAATGTCACTTAATTATTTTTAGGATTCTCACCAATTGCCTTGGTTTTTAGTTAATTAATTGCTCACTATAAATGAAATTCCAGCATAGAATAGACTTAAAGAAGCTCCCGAGATATCAGAATCTATAATTAGATCTAGATGAATGCAAATTTGCATGATTTTGTGTCTTGACATCGTGTTAGTCTCAACATTGCATCAGTCACGCCACTCGAATGATAACCAAACTACCGAGAAGAAAGAAAAAACATGCACATGTTATTGGAGTTGCTACACTTATTCTTTGCATCAAAAACCTATTTAGAGACCATTTTACGAAATGAGTCATGCAAATTATGATGATCATGAAGACTAGCAAAAGAAAATATATAAATAACTCAATATATTGTCTTGAAGTATTAAAATGTGCAATGATCAAATGTTAATAGTGATGGGTAAAAACATTTATAAGAAATAATGTTACAAGAACGAGCAACACAATGTCTTTCTTATAGATGTAACTGAAATTCTGTCTATTCAGCTTGTTTTTAAATATGAATCTTAAAAGAGGATGTGATTTTTTCTCTCTTTTCTCTTTTTTTAATAAAAAGGGTACTCACCCTCGGTACCTGGTCACCTGTGAATCCAACCTCGTTTAATGTTGAAAAAAATTGATTTTGTTTTGGCATTTGTATTTATGGCCTCAAATTTCAGCGAAATTCGGTCGAATTTCTATCGAATATCGATATCCAGTCGAAATCAAAATTCGACCGAAATGACCGAAATGACCGAAATATGGGGGTGCTAGTACAAAAAAATGACCGAAATGACTGAAATTTCGGTCGAAATTCCACCGAAATTCCATCGAAATTATGTTTTGGTCGATACCGAAATGGTGACCGAAACCGACATTTAAGGCCTTGCTTCCATGTTTACAAGTCATTGAATAGAGGACCATGCAAAGTCTAACCAGATGAGGGCAGTCCCTCAACCTTACAAAAAAACATTGGCCAAAACTTGATAATTCATCCTTATAATCAAGATTAGTATAATTGGAATCCTCTCTCCACGTATCAACTTGAGAATCAATAAGATGGGGGCACAAAAAATGTTATCCAGCACATATGAGTTTTTTTAATAATAGGCCTGGTAATTTCGGGGTTCCGGAGCGTCCCCCTTCGGATTCAAACTTGAGTCCTTTAAGGTGTAGGCACACTGCACACCAGACCACTCCTTGGGTTCTCTACAGATGAGTTTGTAGCACTTGTTACCGATATAACTCCCATTACTCCACTTCCATAACTTCTCCGCTATAATCTCCATAGTTACCTTCCACCCAGGCCAAAGGACCCCACAAATTGTAATTTCCTATAAAAAAACCGTAATCCAGCATATATCTTCCTCAAGAAGGTCAAATGCGGACAACTGCCTCATCTACAGTGAAAAGTTCACAACTTGTTAACACGTCCCTTGAAAAGAGAGAAATATCAAGAGCCTCGAGGTTTTCCCCCTCCAAACACCACCAATTCATAACCTAAACAAGCAACATAAAAGAAGAGAGAGAGAGAGAGAGCATCATCATCAGCCGGCGCTAATAAGAAATCCCTGCAAAAACAATATTCAACTATCCAAAATCGGATCTTCTCCACTAAAAACAACTCATTTCCCCAATTCAAGCATATTCCACGCCATAACTCAACATAAAAACCCAAAAAGACCAAATTCCGCAAAAATCGGTACCTCCTGGAGACGCCGGCGAAACAGTGCACGAGCACCGATCCCTCCTTCCTGCTCTTCTCGATGAAGTCGAGGCAGGCGTCCAGGTAATCCAGCAAGTCCTCTTCCTCCGTGTCACGCAGCGGCACCGCCATCCTAACCAGCTCAAGCTCCGGCCCCGCGTGCTCCAGAGAGTACAGGAGCTTCTCCGGCGAAAGCGCCTTCTTCGGTGACCCCTCGAACTCATCATCCGATCCATAGGGGCTCTCCGTCTCCCCCACCAGCACCTTCCTGATCTCCTCCGTCCGGATCGACAGCTCCGACCTCCAATCCGAGAAGAACGACACCGACGCGGAGCTCAGAAGCGACAGAACGTGCGTGATCCCACCGCTTCCATTCTGGAACACATCCACCGCATCCTCGATGTTGCCTATGAACAGCCGATCGCGCACGAGGTGGGGCATGTCCTCGGATTCCCGGCGTTCGATCGAGCTGATCTTAAAGTTCGATACGAGGTCGAGGAGTGGGAAAACCCTAGTTCGAGATTTGGGTAAAAATCCGATCGGACTTTGCCCTAATTCTTGAGCTTTTGTTCGTCGGGGTTTGAAGCGAGTGCGGAAAAATGGAGGGGGGACTTTGTGAGGAGGGAGGATGGAAAGTTTTTTTACAGATTGCCCCCGGTTTTTCGCAGATATTCGCACGTAGCCCCTGTGTGTTGAGGATGGTGACAGGTGGGAGCGTTTTTTCGGTTTGGCTATGTTGCTCGTGTGCCCTTCCAGAAACATTCTTTTTTTTGAAAGGTAGAAACATTCTTTCCTTCCTAAAGAAACGTAAGTATATGATCCTTCGTAGCTCCTTTTTTAATGGTAAATATAGCTTTTCTATTTCAAAAGGATAAATCCAATTCCAGGGATCAGCATGATAGCCGTTTAGTGTGTAAGGTGTCAATTAACCATATAGAAATTTTTTATCCACGTCAAGTAAAGTATCCAAATTAAATACAAGTATCTTCAACGATAATTTCCCTGACTCTTCTGTGATCTACTGGTTCGATCGCTATGATGACAGAAGCAATTTCACTTAGTCTTTTAGTGGATCAATCAGGCAGTTGAAAGATCACTCTAGTCTTCTTGAGCAGTCTGAATTTGAGTTGGTCAAATACACTTCTTTGGGTGGATGTTTAGGGTGAGTCGAACATGAGTAAATTATCTTCAATTTCCCAATTAATCCAAGTCAACCGCTTAAACTTATGGCTTTTAATCTTCTGAGTCATCACCATTGAACTGGCCATAGTTATTAAATGAAATCTGATTCTTGATCGTTCCTTACTCGTCTTCTTGGGTGATAATCGATTCTTCACAAATCTTTGAAGATCAGGCACATACTCTATGGCCTTGATTAATAGAAGCTTCAAGATCGGTCTTTTGCAAAATGCTTCCGTTTCAGTATTGTCCTTTTTTTTTGAATTTTTTTTGGTATTTTTGGTAGAGTCAGTGGAATAGTCAAGCATGATGTGTCTCGGGTGGTATCAGGTGTTTGTGATGTTTGGTCAGTGGTCTCGGGTGTTTGTGATGTTTGTATATGGGTTTTTTGCACATGATGTGTCTCGGGTTCGCTATCTGATTTCCTCACTCCTTCTTAAGGTTGTGCCCCTTTCATAATCTATACGTCAAGATCGCACATGTGACAGAGAGCCTACCTTCCATGTTGTGGGATGAAGATTTCACGATATTAGTCCAACCAGGAAAGCTAGGGGCATTTGCGCTAGGATGGGAGATTGAGGATTGCACAGATGTGGGTGTCACCCACACTTCCCAGTCAAAGGGCATGCAAAGAATGTGTGACATAGGGGTTAACAATGATTATGCAAAGGAGACAAACATGATCTTTGCAAAGGACACTCCTGACAAGGCAACCTCTTGTGGGAAGCCTTTTTGACAACATGGTAAAGGTCATAAGAATGTTTAGTAGCAACATCAGATACACAAACTTTTTTATGTCGCGTAATAGTGACTCGTGATGCATGATATTATCACAAACAAAGTCAAAGAAGTATCCAAGGTGAAGAGGATTCCAAAAAGAAGGGTTCATGTTAATGTAATATTGATTAGTGAGAAGACCCTTCATAGTGGGAATGCATGGATGTTATGACGTTTCTCTTAGAATCAACTTGCAAAAAGATATATTCGATGCATAAAACATGTCCATGTCAAGTTGCTTTCCAGTAGGAGATGCTATAAAATACCACATACATAACTTTTAAAATTTTGAACAAGTAAAGCCCAAGTCAACCTTCTTCCTTGTGGAGGCAAAAAGTATTCCAAGTCACCTCGTGATGATGATAATCCTGATGGAAAGCCATGCATATTCCATTATTTATCGACATTGCAGCTTGAGAAAGGTTAGTTCTCACTGTCCGGTTTATACTAAATTGCAAACCACATAATTTAATAGCCGGAGGTGACTTGTAATGGAGAAGAATTTTGCTTCCTAGCCAAACAATGAACCCTTACTTTGTCCTCTAGTGACTCCACCACCTTGTTTCTCTCATATGTATGTTTAAGTGGGATTCTCATGTATGGGTAGTGTTTGTTCCACTATATGGAGGTCAGATAAAGGGAGTAGCCCCCTCTTGCATTTCAGGACCTAAAGAGCCTACTTTTAACCCTTGATTTAGCAAATAAAAAAATATTTTCTTGATGACCATGAGCATGTATAAATGGATCTATATTAAATTAGATTTTAGGGATATATTTTGTTATTAGTATTTTTTTCTCACACATATTTATGATATGATATTTCAAGTTGTACACATTAAGATAAGGGTGCAAAAGGTTAAAATATCTTATGCGGGTTGTGTTATACGACTCCATACAATGTTATGTAAATCTAGGATGAGCATGAAAGAGTGTTGGTCGTTGGACATGATATAAAGTAAAGATGGTGGAATTATTTCTATAAATTTTGTGATGAAAATAGTGTTGTTGATACCAGTCTTATGGAGCTAGTATATTTTGAATCTCACAAGAATCATGTTAAGCATCAACAAATTCAAAAGTAAGTTGATGGAAGTTATAATTATGATAAGACTTGGGAAACAAATGGAATGAAATGGCATTCATGTGTTTATTTAGAAATATTTGTTTAATTCAAGTATATATCTCAAACTCAAGAAGAAGATTCATGCTCAATAAAAATCTCGCGAAGAGTATTCATGTTCAATAAGTTAAGGAGATTTAAGAAAAGCAAGCTAAGGACTTCATACTGAGAAGATCAAGTTTTGGTATGTATCTTGAGTCCTTTAATTATTTTATAACAATATGTAAAATCCTCAAGATATCATGCATAGACACTCTTAAATTAAAATTTGACCTTAAATTAGTTGATTGGAAGGCCAACTCGTCAACAAAAATTGAGAATTAGTTAACTGATCCAAAAAGAGAACAAACTTACATTTACTCAACCCTCCTACGTATTTATTATGAGCCTCCAACCATCCATGAACCTCAAGCTACATTATCCTCTTCATTTTTAATAAAATCTGTCACAATAAATTAAAATCTCCATCCCCATGAAAAAACATTGAAGAACATATTTTTAGTACATTACGATTCTAATTGCATGCATCCTCTATCACTTCTACCATCTCCATCATCTCTAAATCTTGCAAATAAACTCCTCGTATATCTTAAACAAAGGCATCCTTGAGCACTAATAATGCTTGAGTCTTAAATTACTTTGAGTCGAGATGTCTAACATTCATTCTCATTCCATCTGTGGTTGGTTACAACAATCCTCAACTTCCTCGTACAGTTTCTTGGAGTCATATTCATGCTCAAATCCCCTCTACTTGATTGAAGATCATTTCATAATCAAGCAATTATCTTTCATACTCTTTATTATATGTAATTTCCTTCCATGCATTTTATTATTTAAATATATACCATTTCACATAAGGACATTCAATCGATGTCATCCATGTTCATAATGCTTGGTTGTCCATGGATTTACATATTCATCTATTTGTATCTGCAAATCTATCATCCTTTGCAAATCAGTTATCTTAATCATATCCAAAGTGAGAAATCATAATGAAGATCCTAACTCTGAAAGTGATTTCTTCCCGCTCGAGCTACCATGGACGAACACATCTTCAATGTACATGGAAGGTGATTATCTTCTACTTTACTTCAAGATGCTAGAGCAACTGAGGCTCTGATTAACATGAATATGCATTTGCAGTTCACATATTCCCATTATTTTTTCGAATGGATTTTTGAAGAAGATAAGTTCCATAGTTTATACGTAAAACTTGTCTTTTATAGTGATTTTATCTACGATGTGATCAACTTTAAATTCTGAGATTTTTGGGTAAATATTGCATATTATTTTATGAAAATTATATCTCATATAAAAAGTTGACATTGGATATATTTTATTGGAATAGAATATTGACTTGAAGCTTCTATTGTGATCTCATTATATCATTCTTAAATTTCTATAAAAATATATGGATTGTCTACATTTTAAAGCAATATATGATAAAAACTAAACTTAAGTATTGAACTACTACTTATTATTAATTAATTTAAGTAAAAATTCCTAACCTAATCACATTATTCTTGACTATACTATCAAGTTTTTTTATTTTTGGAAATAAAAGAATCTTTGATTATTTTATGTGTTTTAATTATTATATTATTTGATTGTTTGAAAACATTAAAAATCATATAATTAAGTTAATTATTTCTCGGTGGCTTAATTATTTCAATTAAACCTATTATCTCCTTGTGTCAGACCTAACTTACAGTCTACCTGGTTTTCACAAAAATCCCCATTTTTTAAAGTCGGATTTATAACTTTTTCTTGATCAAGTCGGTTTCATATATACAATAACAATTCGATAATTAAAATCAATATTTTTAAACACATAGAATGCCAATCCATCTATAGAAAGCCAATCCATCTCCGTCTACCTTGCATGATGCTCTTGTGTATTGAAGATTTGATGAGTGATGTATTTATCTTTCTAATAGTTGCAGTCTACTTACTTACTAATTAAAGATTGGTGTTCGATCATTAAGGTTTGATAGCTAGCGATGCTTACACAATGTTTAATGTTAAGAATATGGCTCTCACAAACAAGTGCTTGATTGTTGTCAAGTTTGAGTGCTTGATATCATGTAGAAGCAAAGGAAGTTTCCACATGGGTTGCAAATTTGGTGTTTGACTCATCTTTAAATCATGTGCTCTACAATGGAGGTTAGATGTTGATCTCTTGACTAAGTTTTGGTCTATCTTGTAGGAGGCACGTGACAAGGATTTTTCACCAATAATCATTTGCTCCTACTTTTTAAATTATGTAAATCTTCTAGTCCTCTTGTTAAGTTGATTAATTCTGATAGTGAATATTATATTAAATATTTTATTTTCCACTTTGTTAACCTTGATTGAAGCCAAGACAAAGTTGTCTTAATTCAATTCTTTATTCAAGGTGCATTTTATCAAAATCATTCTCTATCGGAAGATCATATATTATATTAAGCATGAAACATTATTGATCTAAAATTGCATATCAAACCTAATCATTGTTGAAATCAGCCATAAAATCTTTACATAAAATTCATATGTATAAGAGCTAAAATATAAAATCCACTAAAAACATAAAACTTCACAAAATTTCTTAGTAAGTCTATTGATACATATGACAAGCCGGTTGATCTGATCAATAATTGCCACCCCTTGATTTTATTCTGATCGCTGGGTACAAAAAAATCCTTTGCACTATTGATTATCATTTCGATACAAATCGACTATCTTGCTCTTAGTCAACTAGACTTGTCGCTTAGTTGACTAGTCTAAATGAGCATTCTTGGTAGTTTATGAACTATAGGATGAACTAGTCGAATGACTATTGATCAAATCCGCTGCACTACTCTTGGTTCATTTGACTGACACAGAAAATGAACCAACTGGTTTTGCTTTTTTATGTAGTTGTTTGAAATCTAATGTTTACACATACATTATATGCACACACACACACACACACACACACACACACATATATTTATTTATATATGGGGCTGGGGAAGCTGCACCCGGGGGTGTAGCTAACTAGCTGCACCCGGTCATTTTTTTCATTGATTTTTTGTGTTTTTGAAATGAAACCTAGGGGGGTTTAAATCACTATATATCACCATGATATCATACCAAATTCAATCATTTCTATCATCTCCATCAAGGCTATAATATTTAAACAGTTTCAGAATTATTGAAATTGGCCATATCTAGATGTGCATGCTAGGAGTGTTTGTTTTGCATGAAATTTGAAACACATATTCCACACAGTAAACTAAGTAAATCTCCCATAAGTTTCCTTCAAAAAAATCAAAAATCAATGAGAAAAATACCCGGGTGTAGCTAGTTGGCTGCACCCCCCGGTGTAGCTTCCCTTTTCCCTACACACACACACACATATAGGGGCCAGTCAAATGAGATAGGGTGTTTCCTGAACTTTTAAAAGCCAATACTAATTTGAGAGAACCCTCTACAAAATTTTAAAACTATAAGCTTCACATTATAAAAAAATATAGTCTAAATATTTCGTAAAAAATAGCACATATATTTAACTAATGTTTTAATGTGATATAAAAAAATATTTTGGTAATTCTATATGGATGTACATGTGATGTTAATAGCTATTATTGAATCTTTGGCATAACCAAATGTAAAATATATGGATAAATGTTTGAAGTGGTGTTGGATTTCCTTAACTCATGGGAGACACACCACCTATTTAAATCTCCCCTACCCTACACACTCATATATACACAAAGAAGTGCCCTTTCGGATTAGGCATCCTCTAATGGATGAAGGACATCTCATTTTACCCTTCTTACAAAAGGTAGATGTATCATCCATATTTTAACATCAATTCCACTTGATTATCAATCAAGAGAGTTTCATTCCCAATTTCTATTATTTTTAAGCATTAACAACCGCTTGAATCCCATATAATTTCAATTGCTTATTGTCCTGAGCTCACTTTGATTTCTATTATGAGATCTAACACTATTTCTGGCTCTTTATGCATTCACTCTATCAACACAGTCATGGAAGCTTTCTAATTCACTAGGTCATGCATTTCATATCTTTTAAGGGTATTGATAGTTTTGAAGTTATGATATTATATTAAAATTGTAATGTCTCGGGGATATGTTTTCAATCTGTTATCGAGGAAAATTGGTCCTGACAACTTGTTAGGTTCGAGCTTAATGACAACCACTGAAAATGCTTAAGTTCAAGTTGTCAAATAGTAATCTTCATCACTTTATAACACATTCTCACACTTAATAAGTTTTAGATGTAAGACTATCTTTGAGGGTATGGGTGTTAAAAAATAGTAACAAGAAGTTTCCTTCATGATAATGCATATATACTTTTGTCTTTTGCTCCAATTTGCATTTCCTTCCATGAATATTCTTTCTTTTTTTCAATCTTGATCTCCTTGTTTCATTTATCTATCATGTACTCTCGTTTGTTACTTCATAATTCTCATGTAATATGCATGCTAGAGTTTATATCTTCAACTATGATAAGCACTTGTGAACTTTGTGATTAACCTCTAAGATCTTCGAGTTGTGATTCTGGGTGTCCCTAGCCTTCAATTTGGACGATTTTGGCGGTATTGCAATCGTACACTCGAGCTCTTCAAGGATACGATGTCTCTTTTTTTTAATCTTTAATTTCAATAATGGTAAAATATACATTTCCCTCGTTGATACCTCGATGCATAGTTTTCTCTTTCGACATCCGATGTTCATGTTTTTGGTCATTGTTATTCTCTTTTCTCATTCTTCAAAATACTCTATAGTGCCGAATTTCTACTCATAAACTCTGCCCGCGTGCATGAAAAATAGCAACTAAGCCCTTGAAGTTCCTGAAAATCAATGACAAGTGCATTAAACGTCAGCGACAATATTGAATGCGTAGAAAAAAATTGACATTTGATGCAAGCATGTTTCAATGACAAAAACTAAGTGTGTGTGCTAAGTATATAAATTTGTACGTAATTTTTTGCAAATAAAATACGATTTTAATCATTAAAATTGAATGAATGATGGCGACTCATCACTCGTTCATGAATGTACCAAGGTCGTCCTTTGTTTCGGTTCTCATACATATTCATATTTTGGTGACCCACATGAAAACGTCGTATACAAATCCAACTTGTGCAATCGATCGATAAGGTCGTGGTACGCCAAACGATAGTGGATTTCGATTAATTATTTCTCAAGTACTTTAGGAATTAAATAGAAAAGGTCCCTTACGATGATGGAATCATTACTCATATACCATCACTAGCAGTATCTTATATTGATAGCTATAGCATTTCAATATATAAGTTTGTATTGACGGTGATGTACTACCATCCAACCATCTCAAGATATATCTCATAGCAACAACGGGTGGTGTCACAAAGATAAGATCGAAGACGACCAAGCAAATATCTTTCATAAATCCCATGATCACATCACATAAATTAAACCCGTTGATTTCGACATTTGTGAACATGGGTAAGAATTATCATGTGTGATAGTTACGTGCCATAAATCAGTAGCAGTCAGAAATCCGCATTTCGCATTAATTTATTTCTTGTTACCTGTTTTATCATACGAAGAAGACGTGGCAATTATCGGATCATCACGTATTGAATCGTCGTCATGCATTAACTAAGTCTCACAATCTTAGATTGCCGGTGGTATTATAATTTTTCTGTTTAATACACATGCCCATGTCCAAGGATTGTGGTGTAAGAGTTGAAAAGCTTATCAAGGTCGCGGTGTAATTACAAGGATGATAGAGGGTTGAGGTGTAATTGAATGAGATTTTTACGGGTAATGGTGTAAAATTCTCAAGTTATCTATACCTATAAGTAAAGTTGGGCTGCTTTTAGGGATGCAAACGGACGGATACGGATATAGGTATTACATTATCCTTATCCGTTTATGAATACGAATATGGATGCGGATACAGATATTGATGGATATTAAAACTATCTTATCATATCATTAAACAACAGATACGGATGTAAAACGGATACTGATCACATACGAGTAATGATAGAAATACTTTATGGAATCGAGTTAAATATATACGATTTGGATGGAAAACACATGATATAAATTTACTAAAAGTGTTTGTAACATAAAAATTTTACAAATATGATAAAAGAAGGTATAGAATTATGTTATATAGGGTTAAAATTAAATCTATCACTATATTTATATACAAAAATAGATATACGGATACGGATACAAACGTTTGTGGATATCAAAACAATATACATATCAGTGTCCGTTTTAAAACGGATACAGATACGGATGTCAGAATCTATATAAAATGGATATGGTAACGGAACGGATACGGATATGTCCGTAACCGTTTACATGTGAGCATGATTTACCAATCCAAAAATTTAAAACAATAATTTATATAAGAAATATTTAAACTTAAACTGATCATAAACTCATGTATTGAAACTAGGGATGAAAATAGTTGACTACAGATATGATTGCAGGTGTTACTTTATCCTTATCCTTTTTTATAATCTGGATATGAATACAAATATCACACGAATGTGTAAAATGAATAATCATATCCTCAAAATATGAACACAAATGCTAAACGAATATTGACATGCAATTCAGATATGGATGTTTAACAAATGAATATGAATTAATTTATGAATATTAAATATTTCTAAATTTACTTAAAAACTTCAACAAATTCTAATATATATAAAGTACATTAAATATTTTAGTAATGAAATATGTACATAAAAATAATTAAATAATAAAAGAAAACTTAAAAATAATTAAATAATAAAAGAAAGCTTACCATGATGATTTGTAGGCGTATCGTATTGGTATCGGTATCATCCAGAACTTTAACATTCATATTCATATATGTATTCTTATTTATATATGTATTTATATCCTTCAAAAAATGAATATTTTAAATATATATTCTAAAAATTGAACTTTCCACTATAAGAAAATTGACCTAAGGTAACAAATTATTTAATATTCATTGACATATCTTCTGTATTTAAATATATATCAATGAATATTATTCGTCGCTTACTTCTTTAAATTCACAACGAATAATGATATTTGTTGCTATATTCCTCATAACAAATCATATAACAATATTTACTACTTGACGCTTTCTTCCAACCATTGTTAAGTTTAGCAACGATTAGTATTATTTTTAACAAATAAGTCAACGTAAAAGTCGTCCTCGTCTAAACCTTTAACAATAAATATGATATTCATTGCTAATTATAAGTACACAAGTTGATTTGGCAACGAATAATATTCGTTGTTAAATCTTTAACATCAGAAGATATGGCTACACATATTCAAATTTTTTATTGTCTTAGGTCTAATTCTTATAATGTTCGTATTCATATTTGTATTCATCGAAATTTAGGAAACTATATCCGTATTCGTCAAGTGTTGTATTTTTGTATTCGTATTCTCCAGATATGAGAAAATAACATTCAGATCCTCTTTGAAGAATACCATTACGAATATCTTTGTATTCGCTTTCATCCCAAACTAAAACCTTAGAATAAAATGATATAATATAAACTTCACAAATAATTTCTTTTCTTATATACTTTCGTAACCATATTTCACTTCCATCGTTCCTTAGCCACCTCCTGCATAGTGTTAACTAGAAAGCAAATCCTTCCTCTCTATTTTATATATTAATTTAAATAAATCTTATAGATTGAAATTTATTATACAAACATTAGTTGATACAAAATTCATAGTGAAAAACAAGTAAAAGTGTGTTATATATGCAATTAGATTGATTTTGTATCAAAAATAGCAATCAATATAAGAGAAGCAATCCATAAGATTACATCATCACATAAGTGAAAAATTATAGCACCAATAATAAACATTTATATTGATAACAATTGCAACCTTCATTTCGCATACAATTTTTGCATAGATGACATTGTTTTTGTACTTCTATTTCTTTTAGAGTAAAATCTTAAGATCAAAGTATTATTATGTAAATAATTACTTGATTTAAAAACTACTTAAAATGACTAAATAAGAATATAAGAGCTCTCATACATTTCGAAAATATTTTGTTGGAAAAAAGGTATAATTATTAATAATTCATTCGATACTTTTTGTTTTTCTCGAACCTATAATAAAAGAATTTCCATCAATCTTTCATGTCCCTATTTTTTTTAGAAATTTCACATGCATTATAATTGTTTCTATATATTTTCTTTAGTTAAAAGCCTTGCAGATTGAGTTGTTGTTGTGTAATTAATATTTCATATAAAAACATTTCATATGTAAAAAAACAAAATAAAAGATCCTCTTAAAACCATTTTTTTTATAAAAAAACATAACGGAATAATGAACTATATGCAATTTTTATTTCCAAAATATAAATGAAAAAACTAAAACCCCCATGATATGGATTTTTATATATTAATCGATTAAAAAAATATTTTTCATTTATAGTCCGACACACTATCTAATACTATTAAAATTCAATTAAAATACTTTTATAAAATCCAATCATACGAAGTCATGGACTTCATAAATAAGTTGATACCAAATTTACATGCATGTTGATAAAGCTACATCATATATTGAAAAAGAAGTAAATTTTATAAAAAAATAGTAAATAAGATATAAATTGTAGTATCACCTCAATATATTTTTATTCTTTTTACAGTTATGGAACTCCATGCAACTATATTTCATCTTTTAGTCCAACTAAGCTCCAAACCTCCAAATTACCTTATTTTATTTTTGTTAAGTTATGAATAAACTTCAAATTAAAGATTTCTTCCTCTCGCGATTTTTAGATAAAACTCGAGGTAGAAAAGGAGGGAGAAAGTATCATTAAAAGGGGGAAATTGTTTGTGGAAGGTCTTCCAAGCCCAACAAAGCATCATTCAACACATCCTTTGATGCTAGTGTTGTGGATTCTATCATTCTAAAGTGTTAGATTTTTTCTAAAAAATAGATGATCCAACACATGGCATACTTTGCATATGTAAAGGGATGTTGTACAACGTACCCTTCATAATAAAAAAAACAAGCCATGTTCATATTTCATATCTCTCTCTCCCACTCCATCCCATTCAAGATGGAAGGAATCTTTGAAATGACAACTTCAGTCGTCACCATCATATCTACTCATTCCATTCTGCTCCTTTTTAGCTCTATATACCTTCATTGATTACTATTACATCCTTTTCATTCCCTTCCCCTCTTAATCCATCTCATATAACATAAATCCATGAATTCACATAGCTGGTTGTCGTGCGTCCAATCACCAAACAATTAAGGTCTCATTTGTCGAGTTGTTGATCCTGTTGGGATGAGCATTGGATTGGATCGTTTGACCAAGTCCATGAGCCCAATCTAAGCATAAACTCGGTTTATAGAGGGTTGACCATGGATTGCAAATTTGGCCAATAAAATAAATCAGTTGGGTCTAGATCGACTTCGATCCAAACCTATGAGCCCATTGACTTAATCTAAAAATGAATTCGATAAAAGGACCCATATTGACATATTGTCTTATATAATACTATTTCAATCCTTAGATCATTATCATCAATATATATATAGGAGTGATCCTGTGAGAGCAAAAAACTGTGAGAGCATGAGAGCAGTGATTCTTAGCCACTAGATTATGTCTTCTCTCTCTTGATCTTCTCTCTCCTTGTTGAATCTAGTGGTACAGAATCACCGTTCTCATGCTCTCACATGTTTTGGCCCTCACATGATCATCCCTCGTGTGTGTGTATGGAAAAAAGGAGTATGCTCTCTGTGTGTAGCTAACTTACATGCTCCCACCCCTTTTCCTCTGTATTTTTTTTTATTTTTCTAAAATGAAACCTATTGGAATTTAGATCACAATATGTCACCATGGTGTCATTAAAAATTCGAATTAATTCGAGACTTCTATCCCCTCCATCAAGACTGTCAAATTTTAATGGTCTTAGAATTGCTGAAATTGACCACCTTCAGACGGAGGGCAAAGGAATCTCTGTTTCTGACAAAATTAGAATGACATATTAGCGGGATATATTTATGAATATACACATTTTCATTTTTCCAAAAAAATAAAAAAATATGGGGAAAATGGAGGTGGGAGTAGCCAACTAGCCGCACCCAAGATTAGCCTCATTTAACCCTATATATATATAGAGAGAGAGAGAGAGAGGACTGATCCTATGAGAGCAAAAAACTATGAGAGCATGAAAGCAGTCATTCTGGACCACTACATTCAAGTAGGAGAGAGAAGACCGTGAGAAAGAAGATAGAATCTAGTGGTCCAGAATGACTGCTCTCATACTCTCACATTTTTTTGCTCTCATAAGATCACTCCTATATATATAGGAAAAACTTCAAATGAAGCGGGGTCTCACCACTTTTGTGGTGAGCCATCAATCACACCCTTTTGATTTTAATTGTGTGACTATAATTAAACGTATATAATTAATTTTGATTTTATTGGGTGAAAACCTATTTTGATCTTTTTGATCATTTCCCGTTTTAGCTTTCAACATTCCTATAATTTAGGAAAAGCCAATTCATGTGGCTATAATCACGCTTCTTCTTCAACCAAAAGGGGATGGGCGGCCGCCACCCGCAGATCTGGAGGAGGAGCAGCAGAGGCGATCTTCTGGAGTTGCGCCTCGTTCGACGGAGGTGCGTCGTGCTGGAACGTGAAGTGCGGCCACGATGATCGGGAGCGTGGCGACGCCGCTGTTCAAAGGGGGTGGCGCCGCTTGCGGCGATGACCTTCGACCGTGGAAGCGCTGAGGGCGGTGATGAATACCCATTCATCACTCTTTATTCTTTTATTTTAGCTAAAAACCTGTGCAAAACACCATGTATATTTGTGTAAAAAGAATAAGTTAGCAAAAGGCATGCATCTTGTAGTTATTGATAATTAGCATGTTTTTGTGCATAAATAAAATAATAAAGAAATAAAAGAAAAAGAGGGAAATATTTAGAATAAATATTGAGTGACCTAATTCCAAGGGAGAGCTCAGCATGGGCATGACTGCAAAAGAAGCCAAGTAGAAAGAGATAGGGTCAATTACATTTGAACATACACCTATGTATATAACTAAATTTATTTTCCTCAAAATAAAAATAAAAAGTGTTTCTTATATTTTGTACATATTTATAAAAATAAAATAAAAATCAGAAAAATAAAAATAAAAATAATAAAAATCATTTCTACCTTGTACATATACCATGTACATATGTTTATAAACCTATTTATTTAACTCATGTAAATAAATCATAAAAATAAAATAAAAATACCTTTTTATTCCAAATTTTATGTTATAAATAAATAAATTATAAAATTGGAATAATTGTATAAAAATAAATAATTAAAAAATTAAAAATACATATATATACCTATATATAATAATAATATAATGTAAATACATAAATTATTTTTCAAAAAAATAAATAAAAATCACTAAAAATTTCTTTGAAAATAAATAAATATTTTTTATTTTGAAAATATTTTGAAATAACATCATTTACTATTTTTTTTATTTAATTTACAAATATTTATTAAATGGTCATTCCTGATTGGTCCACGGGGGATGTTGACCCCCGGTCAACTCTCCCCCCTGGACCACCCAAACGCGGATCTTGTTCCCCGACCCGTTTTCTCCTATTTTTCGCGCATTGATTCGATCACCATCAATCGAAACCCCGGGCCCCGATTATTCTTGAATCATCCGAGATCCTTGCCCGGAGGTTTTCCTAGGGGTCCATGCTTCGAGCAACCCTGCCCGACTCCATTTAGCCGGACCCTTCCCAGTATAAAGCCACATCTCCGCCGCACGTTTCACGCCATCTTTGGCTTCGCCCTGCCATCCCAGGACCTCCACTCTCTTCCCTAGAGTGACATCTATTGGATAGGAGTGTCGCAATGAGGAGGAGGAGTCCCCAGCCACTGATCCGACGAGCTCTTCGTCGTCCTGAGCCTCGGGACCCGACGACCCCTTGAGGCGAAGACCCAGGAGCTTCCTTAGCTACATCCTAGTCGACTGCGACCATCAGGTATCCCCGATTCGCTTAAGTTTCGCCTAATTTCAGATTACGCCCATTTGCACCGTCGGCCTTCGCCGACCGATTCCCATCGATCCGATCATCTATCTGTCCATCCGACCATCGATTCATGATCACGAGACTCCTACCCACCTTCTTCACCCATCCGATCAACTTGGTTTGCCCCGGAACCAAGAACCGAGTTTCCTCTGCCATCGCCTCGCCGGAGACCCCGCTCCGCTCCCTTTCCGATCACCATTCCACCCCTAACCGGGTCGAGGCACTTTGCCCTTGACCCAGGAGTCGTGCTGTGCCTTTTTGCAGGTCAAAGGGCCCATCTGAGGGCCCAACGGTTCGAGTACAACCGCCTTGCTCCTCCGTCGTCGCCGGAGCTCCCCGGAGCTTCTCGGCCTCATCGGAGGTGCCCACCAGCTGGGGACCATCGTGACGGAGCGTTTCCACATCCCCGCAGCATCATCGGAGCCCCCCCACCGCGCGCATTGGGCCGGCGAACTTCGCCGGCGAGCTGTTCTTGGAGGAGGTTCAGCCACCGTCCGATCGTGCACCCTCGCCCAGTTCAGATCTCGATCGTCCATTTGCGAGGAGCTAGCAGCCGTCGGATCACCATCAGGAGCTCATCTAGAGCATCCATCGACGGTGTGCTCGGGGGACCCCACCGCTGTTTTGATTTTGCCGTTTTTCTTTTCTTTGATCTCACGTGGATTTCTGTGCTTGAGCCCCTAGACTTAGGTTTTTATTTTCGTTGAGCCAGGTAGTATTAGGTCCAAAGCCCTAATAGAATATCTGTTCCCATAGAGCGTGCTTAGATCTAGAAAAATAAAATCAGTGCTTCACGATAATAGGAGCTTTTGTTTAGGACGGTTCTCGCCTTTGCATCCATATAGTTAGTTTATATTTATGCGTGGATCATAATTGCATGTAGACTGCTGGAGTTAGGTACGCCTTCTATCTCGTGCATGCATCATTGATTTTGTTGCACATCGGCTTTTCCGTTTTCCTCCCCCTGTTTTCTGGACTTAGGAATAAAAGGAAATCGAAAAATTTGTTAGATGATTTTTGAAAAAAACATAAAAAGAAAAACAATAAATCGGGACTGCTAATCACACTTGACCTAAAAGAGACCTCATTTAAAAATCTGTCTTGGGGAGAGTAACCCCCTCCTTGTTTGGTTTGGATGAGCGAGAGAGTGACCCGCATCCTAGGCTTGAGCCATATCCGATTTCTTGATTGACTACCGGCCTTTTGTTCGGGACAGTTGGTTGAGAATATTGGATTCCTATCAGCTCACGTAATCGCTCTGAAAGACTGACTTGGTCACCTAAAATAAAATTGACAAGATAATTAACCGATCTCTTACGGTCTTCAGCTCAGTGTTGAATAGGTGAATCGGGGATTTGCTTTCTCATCTTGTGTGTTTCCAGATCCCTCCCACCCTCCCTTCAGTCTTTTCTCTTCATCTTCTTTATCCCTGGATGATGGATCCCCCTCACTTCACGCTGACTCTTGCGGCTTCTTCACCTTCTTCCCATCACTCCAATCCATCTTCGAGGGAGGTCGGATCCCCGACCAACCTCCCGTTCCCTCCTTCCCATCCCTTTCATTCCTCTGGGCATGCTGTGCTAAACGTCCGCGGAGATCAGATGGAGCAGATACAACGCCCGGACGATGCCATTGCTGAGTTGAGAGTGCACCTCTTACGCGATCAGATTGAGCAGATGCGAGTATAAGATGTCTCCTATACCAGTATGATGGATGAGCAGATAGGACATGGAGCTCAGTCAGCTTCTACATTAGGTCCATTCATCCTGGATTTGGAGCTTATTCAGAGACTGCCGATATTTTCAAGAGAGGTTCATGAGGAGCCCTATCTTCACCTATCCGAGTTCGAGAAGTTTTGCAGGACACATATCTATTCAGATATCACTACAGAAGAGCTGATGCTGAAGACCTTCCCGTTCACACTTCAGGATAGAGCCATGCGATGTCACTGACGGTTGGGAAGGAGATTCGCTACGTGGGGAGAGCTACGCCGAGAGTTTCTACAGAGATACTTTCCCCAGCGTAGAGCAGAGATGATGTGGTCCTTGATTACAGAGTTTTCAGTAGACCCCCAGGAGCCACTACACGAGGCATGGCCGAGGTTTCTTGACCTCTTGAGGAGATTTCCCGAGCACAGACTTCCACTGATAGATCTTATTGAGATCTCCATGCGGGGGATGATCGCGGATCAGATAGCACTGGTGATTACCTCATGTGGCGGTTCACACCGTAGTTCCGACATTGACTTACTAGATACCATCTCGAGATTACTTTCACAGAGACCATCTTCACGAGATGCCGTGGTCGGGACATCACATGAGGATGTTGCAGTACCAGTGGGGTGTGTCGCACGACACGAGGATACAATTTCTACACACCAGCCCGGGGACTTGGATTCTGCAGCACCACAGAGTACAGAGGAGATGGCTGCTACAGTGGAGATTCTGACCCAGAGTCTAATCGAGTTCCCGTTGGTCTTCCAGCTAGAGTTCGATTCAGCCCCAGAGTTTTCAGTTGACGATTCTTGGATATCAGATCTTCTGATACTCCATAAGATGGAGGAGACCCCGCTTTTACAACCATTGATTCAGCCACTTCAGTGTCCAGTCCCAGAGGAGTCAACTTCTTTTCTACAGAGACACTTCTCGAAGTCCTACAGATACCATGACTCAGCCAAGCAGCCGCAACTCAATATGGGACACCACCTTGAGAGGTCAGACATCGAGAGTCCCGTATTCGAGCCTTTTGTCCTCTATTATGACGATACAGATACCTTTGCTGAGGATCTGATGACAGCCAGCATTGCCGCAGAACGAGGATCAGCCGCAGACACAGTGCCAGCCTCCGCGGTGTTGACCAGTACCCTCTCCTGCTTCCAGATTGCCGAGAACCAAACTTCAGATGATGATGCAGCCTGGTGCACAGAGTGGGTGCTTTACATCAGCGCAGATGCCTTGCTAGATCCTGATCCTCTATTTCTCACCTCTGATCTTGCATTCCTCCCCGAGGATTATCTGCGAGAGGATGACACACACGATGAGTACTCGATTTCACATTCTGAGAGTGTATCCGATCTGGCAGATCACGAAACCGAGTCTTCTGATCCTTCTGATTTGAGTAATCTCACCTCGACGACCCTCGCGAGGATGAGCCGATCCTGGAGATATTCTATGATCTGCCCGATTTGTCTTTATTATATACATCGGATATCAGTCCTCTTAGAGAGTCTCCTGATCTTTACTTTCCATACCTTCTTGAGACACTGATCAGCGTGGAGGATTCTATGAGTTATCCATCCTTCTCCACGTTTGATTCCGAGCCGTGGATTTCTTTTGTGCTACCGGATCCCGAGTCCCTACTTCCATATCCTTGGCCGGTAGCAGACACCCGCCTGACTGCATACCTGGGTGTCATTCTTTACACTGTTGATTTCGTCGCTGTTCTCATACCGAGACTACAATGACAGTATGACATTCTCCTTACAGATGCCGTTCTGAACCTTGACACAGCTTTGTCCTAGCCTTTCTACCCAGCTAGGGGCGTAAAACCTAGCGCTTGTTGAGAGGCACCTCAACATTGTACCCTTTTTGTATATACGTGTTTCGTCATGATTTGATCTTTCTCTCTTCCGTGTTTGTTTTCACCCCAGGTCTCGCTTAGGATTATCTTTGCTATACTTAGGATATACCTCATCCTTAGTATAGGGGGGGTGGAAACACCGAGTTGTTCCTTTCGTTCAATTTCATCACTTCTGTTGTTGCCTATACTTAAGGATTCTTCACCTTAAGTATAGAGGGGAGTGATGCCCTTCCATCTTGTACATACGTGCTTTCTTCGTGTTTTTCTACCTCTATTTTGCTGCCTATACTTAGGAATATTTTACCTTAAGTATAGGGGAGGTAGACCCTGTACATTCTAACTCGGCTTTCCCTTTGTGTACAGCCTGCTATACTTAGGATTATTTGATCCTAAGTATAGGGGGAAACCCCGATATCTCTCACATTTCTATTCTTTCATTCGTCTTTGTGTATAGCCTTCCTTTTTACTTCCCCATACTAAGCACGAGTTATGTCTTCTTCATCGCTCTTGACTCTGAAGATATCGTTCGAGCTAAGTATAGGGGGTGTGTATATATTTCATATATACTTTAACAATAACTCGTACTTTGTCTGAGTGTGTTAATAAATAAAAATGGCTAAAACCCAAAAACCCATAAAAATTAAAATTTTTCCTTGTAAATAAAAATTCTTTTATTGCACATACATAGCTAGTGTACAAATTATTTTTGTAAAAATGTTTGTAAAAACTTTTTGTGTAAATAGCTTGTAAATATTTTGATATCAAAATTATGTATATAGTACAAAATTTTTCTAAAATGTTTTTGAAATCAAAAGTTTGTAAAAACCTTGTGTAAATTTGTGTAAATATTTTGCAAAACTTGCATTCATACATACATCCATGGTTTCAAAACATTTTTCAAAAATTTTGCACATGTGTAAATATTTGTAAAATAGCATCTTTGTAAATATTTGTATAGTTTTTCCTGGATTATAGTTGACATTTAAACTAGTCTGGAATTAAATTGGAAAATGGAGCTTGGTTAGATCTTAATCCACCTAATTATAAGAGGAACCTTATAGGGCTTAGGGTTAAGACTTTTCAGGTCCATGGTGACTTAATTCTTTGAGTCCACTAGGCTATGATCATAAGTCATCTCAATGAGCCTAAGTAGAGCACTTAACAACACACACACGACTCATATAGATACTGGCTTGACTTGGACCAGCACTTTACACCGAGCTCTCTACGGATGAGGTGGTGAGGAGGCAGTCTTCCTTGACTTGGGGTAGCATATGAGGGTAGTACTTCTAGGAGGAACCTTGATGAATCTCGTATTCATCATGCTAAAAGCCGCTAATTAAAACTCCTGCTTAATCAAACCAATAAAAATACCCTTTAATTCTTTATTTTTATCATGTATTATATTGTATATAATTTACCATTTAATTATTGTATTTAATTCCCTTTATTGTATTTATTTTATCCTCAAAAACCCCTAAAAATTAGGCAGATAAGTTGTTTATAATTCACTGACCTTTGAAAAGCCTAAAAAATACAAAAACATCTCAAAACCACAAACTCGATATTTTTACTCCCCTAAAAATACCCCCAAAAATACTTTTTGTACAAATGACCTATTTTGGCTTTTTGACCAACATGAAAGTTGTAGATCTCGTCGAGATGAGCAACGTTCATGTTTTAACTTTTTCCTAATTCGGCCTCTAACTATTTCTTTTCTATTTATCTTTGTATTATTGCTCTGAATTTTTTCATTGGGCCACGTGGCGCCCTCTGGGCCGCCCATGTGGCCGCCTCTCCTCTCGCCACCCGACGCTCGCCTGACCGTTGGATCCTCTCCTTCCCGCCTGCATCTAAGCCCTCCATCACCACCTCACTATTAGCCATCTGATCCGTCTCCAGATCAAATCACGGCTGCCCACTAGCGCCTAATCCTCAGCCTTCCAATCTCTCCATCATCCAACGATCCTCCTCGTGCCACGATTTCCCTTCATCTCAGCCCTCTGATCCCATTCCTATCCAACAGTTGATATTGATCAACGTTCCCCCTTTTCTCCAGACCATTGGATCCCCTCCTGATCTGATCTTATCTGTCCACTAGCGCCTCGATCACATCCATTGGATCAGATCTAGGATCTAATCGCAGCCCTCCGCCGCTCTCCCATCCCAGCCGTTGGATCACGGGATCCAATGGTCAGGAGGTCGTCTCCTACCTTCGAAGCCCCCGTTCCCAGCTGTTACGCCTCGCCTAAACTGCCTTCCCCTTCCATTTTTGGCTGTCACCTCCGGCCATCCCTCTCGCTCATAACGCCTCTCCCTCAAAGCCCATTCCTCCGCGTCCCTCGCGTAACCCCCAACTCTCCCCGCCATTACGCCCAGCCTTCACTACCTCCATTCAAACATCCCTACTCCACCATGTAACCGTCGGACACCTCCACCTATAAATCCCCTTCCTCCGCCACCGATCATCCTCGTCCACCATTATTGGGCCTAACCCTAACTTCATCTGCCCCTCCGGTGACAGCGGAGGGGTGGAACGTCGAGGCGATCATGGCTTTGGTTCGGTGTTGATCCACAGCTCCTCCACCGCGTATCGGGCGTCTCTGGCGTCCGCCGAGCTCCATGTCAAGGCCGGACATGCTGGGCAAAGATCCCCGAGCTCCATTGGAGCTCAATCCCAGGCTACTTCCTCCGCCATCACCTCGCTCCGGCGAGGTGATTTTTCTGTCAATTTCTTCGAAATTTTCCTCCGCCTATCAACACCGTCCACCTCCATCTGACCATCTCCTTAGCTTCACCAACCATCAGCCATTCTCGCGGTTCCATCTCCTTCTGTCAGAACCCCACCGTGCTCCGACCCCACTCCTCCGTCATCACGGCGGAGGACTCCCCTGAGCCCCCACCTTCTCCACCTCCGCCGGCTCCCATCTCACTCCACGCACTTCACAACCACTTGCACTTACTTCGACTACACTAACCACTGCAGAAACATTGAATCGCCGGAGTTCGCATCGGAGCACCTTCGAGCTCCTTCCTTCCGACGAAGCTTCACCGAGCGCCATCTCCGATCAGCCACGGAGCTTTGCCTAAGCTCCAGGACTTCCGCTGGACCTCTAACAAGCTCTCACAATCATCAGACGACCTCGCGAGGCGAGGCGGAGCCATCAGCAGGTCGTCGGATCCCCGCCTCCTTCGGTGACCTACGGAGGAGCACGAGGAGCAGACACCATTTGATCCTCCTAATCGGACGACTCAGATGATGACATGTGGCTGACCCGAGCCTCCAGCCCAACCTACAGGCTCGGGTCATCTGAACCTCCAGCCGAACCTCCTAACTTCACCACGTGTCCCGAACCACAGGAGCTTCCCCGAGAGGTGCTACGTATTTTGCATGAAAGACCCTGGAAGAATTGCTATTTACATTTTAGTCCCAAGACACATGCCTCACGCGCGTGCCTGGGTATTTTACAGGGAGCCCCTCCAAGGTTTCTGAAATTACAAAAATGCCCCCACGTGCATGGACAAATTACATAAGGGCCCAGGTGGTTTTTGATATTTGCATTTAGGTCTTTCCAGGGACCTAAATGCAATATTTATCCCTTTATTTTATTGCATTTTTATTACATTTATGCCCCTGCATTGTTTTTAGCATAACTTGAGCATCATAGGTCCAAATTGCATGATTTTAGTGTCTTTTTTTATCCCTATTTTGTCCTCTACATCTTAGCATGTTTTATTTTCTCATTTGCCACTGTTTTAATTGAAGTGATTTTTTATGTGAAAAATGGGACCCTGCTCTCCTTGTCTTGCTTTGATCTGATGACCGCTTTTATTATTGTGATTAAATTGACACTGATTTCACTTCTATTATGTTGCTCATAATTTTTAGGGTATAACTGTAGTCTTTAATCTGTGTATAAATTCTCTTGCATATTTGCTCATGCATCACTTTATAATTGCATAAAAACTGATAAAAAATTGCATGCATCTTCGCATTGCTTTGTAATTAGCATAGTGCATCATATGGACCTGAAACTGAAATTAACTCACATTGTGCCTAATGAATCGAAATTCGATGAACATATTAAGTAGCCATGTCCCTGTGTTCGACCTTGGTAGACTTGCCAAGTAAAAATATTCCACGACATTCAAAGATCGTGGTTTTTGCTAAACCGAATTCACCTCCTATACTACGACTGATTTCACATTATTAATGAGGCGAATTTCACGTTCATCAAACCTCTCTTCTTTTTATAGTGAAGGAAGTGCGTCTCAACCTGGTCTGGTTGCCATGAGGTCTAACGACAGGAGTTGTGGGTTGCAATAATGCTTCAAAAGAGGGATAGTCTACTGACCCAAGAGGAAAAACTCCTTATGTATATATGCTGCACCTTGTAAATATGTTGTACAGATGCACATCAAAAAAATTGCAAAAAGAAAATAACTCCAAAAAAGTGGTGGGTCTGATAGAAAATGATAATCCCACCGGAGTGTATATAGTGCAATAAGCAAAGCTTGAGACTTATGTTCCATCTTATGTAGCTTGCAGCAGGGAGACTTAGCTACACTAGTTGAGCTCCCAAGGATACATGGCTACACTGGACATGGTCCATTCTCTTCTTCCCCCTATTCTTGAGCCGGTTGAACTTGAACTTAGAAGGGAATACCCCGTTCCTCGAGGAAAGAGTGGCCAGACTAGGGTCATAGAGTTACCTTGTTGGGGAGGGTTGTCATTTTTCTACTTCTGAGGAGGAGAGCTATACCTCACTTACACTGTACAAGGAAAGATTCATGGTCTTCAGGGTTTGTGTGTGTAGACTTGTTCTGATCTGGATTATTGAGGAGTCTTGACTATAGATTAGTGGATCTTAGAGGCTGTTGAGTTTTAAACCTAAGTCCAAATAAGGTTCCAACACATTAATAATCCAAAGATCTGACCGAGCTCCATATTTCAAATTAATGAGGGAAAGTTTTAATAATCAGCATTGATCCATGCATTTCCTCTCCTTTTCTTTCTCTTCTCTTTTTCACTTCTTTTTCAAATAAGTGTTTGCTAAGGGACTAGCAAAGTTAAGTATGGGGGGGTGATGAATACCCATTCATCACTCTTTATTCTTTTATTTTAGCTAAAAACTTGTGCAAAACACCATGTATATTTGTGTAAAAAGAATAAATTAGCAAAAGGCATGCATCTTGTAATTATTGATAATTAGCATGTTTTGTGCATAAATAAAAGAATAAAGAAATAAAAGAAAAATAGGGAAATATTTAGAATAAATATTGAGCGACCTAATTCCAAGGGAGGGCTCAGCATGGGCCTGACCGCAAAAGAAGCCAAGTAGAGGGAGATAGGGTCAATCACATTTGAACATACACATATGTGTATAAATAAATTTATTTTCCTCAAAATAAAAATAAAAAGTGTTTCTTGTATTTTGTACATATTTATAAAAAATAAACTAAAAATCAGAAAAATAAAAATAAAAATAATAAAAATCATTTCTACCTTGTAATATACCATGTACATATGTTTATAAACCTATTTATTTAACTCATGTAAATAAATCATTAAAAAAATACCTTTTTATTCCAAATTTTATGTTATAAATAAATAAAATATAAAATTAGAATATATGTATAAAAATAAATAACTAAAAAAATAAAAAAAATACATATATACCTATATATAACAATAATATAATGTAAATACATAAATTATTTTCAAAAAAATAAATAAAAATCACTAAAAAATTCTTTGAAAATAAATAAATATTTTTCATTTTGAAAATATTTTGAAATAACATCATTTACTATTTTTTATTTAATTTACAAATATTTATTAAATGGACGTTCTTGATTGGTCCACGGGGGATGTTGACCCCCGGTCAACTCTCCCCCTGGACCACCCAGACACGGATCTTGCGCCCTGATAACTAGGGTCAAGCGAGGGCCTAAATAGTCCACACAAGGCGGGACCTCAATGTTGCTGCGACGACCGCTCACAAAACCCTAATTAGTCAACAATGAACCCACAACAGTATAAATCAAGCAATGCAAGACAAGTGTGGAGTCAAATTTATTTTACCTCTACAATAATGTGTATAGTGTAAGTATGTAGAGTGTCGAACACAGGGAGAAAGCAGGATAGATCAAGCAAATTGTGCAAAAATATGATTGTGATGTGTGTCTACAAGTATGCCAATGTTTTTGTGGGTTTTTAATTTTTAATTTTTTTATTTAATTTTTAATTTTGTATTTTTGATTTTTTTGATTGTCTGATTTTATATTTTCTTTTTATGTATTTTATGTTTTTATATTTTCTTTTTCAATAAAAGGAATATATATACAATATAGGAAAAGAGAGGATAAGGTATTTACAAAAATAAGAAAAAATAAGTAAAATTCAGTAAATAAAATGTTTTTGGGTTTTTTCATATTTTTATAATGTTTTTGTGTTTTTTCTAGATTTTTCCTAATTTTTTTGGTATTTTTGAAGTCAAAAATACTAAAAACAGTGAATAAAATTGCTGGCCGAAATTAAAATGGGAATGAAAAATAGTATACGGTGACAAAATTTTCCCAAATTAATTTTAAATTAAAGATACCAAAATAAAGAAAATTCAAGAAAAGAAAACATATTTTTTAGATTTTTTATGAATTTTATATATTTTTTGAAGTTTTTTAGAGTTTTGTAATTTTTAGGGGTTTTCTTTAATATTTTTATGATTTTTGGACTGGAGTTAAAAGATGCTAAAATGAGCAAAATATAATTTTTTTGGAATTTTCAAAAAGTTTTACTAATTTTTATGGATTTTCTAATGCAAACAGTAGCTAAAATGCATGTTTTTGATTTTTAATAAATATTAAAATGCAATAAAAATGCAATGCAAAAATATGACGTGATACTATGATGCAACAGGAACACTATGAAATTTTTGTGGATTTTTTTATAGATTTATAGATGCATGGAATAAATAGATACAACAACAAAAAGCTACACTACTAGCAAGGGCATAAGTGCAAATAAGCAAACATCCAGGGGCAAAAGTGCAATTTTCACGCAAAATATATAATTAAATATTGCATTTAATGGACCAAATTCAAATGTCAAAACCTGCGGGGGCACACCTGCAAATAACCCAACCAAGCGCGTGACTAGCACGCACTTGGGAAGGGTATAAATGTAAAATACGAAACTCTCAGGGGGTAAGATGCAATTTACCCAAAACTATTACACGTAATATCAAAATTCCTAGACTGAAACGAAATACCCAAAGTTGGGGGGGGGGGGTCCAGTGCAAAATCACCCCACCCCAAGTGCACAGATCACATGAGGTGACGTGGATTGGACTGAAATGTAATTATCAAAAGTTCAGGGGCCTAGATGCAATTATTACAAAAGTATTTAAACGGCAGATGAAAGTTTGATGACTAAATAAATATTACAAAAATGGCGGGGGACAATGTGCAAAATACCCACGCCTAAAGGGCTCGTGCGCGATCCAACGACTGATGTGAATCCACTTGCCATGTGTCGATGATCTGACGGCCAATGACGCTTTGCGTTGGATGGCGAAGATTAGATCTTCAGCTGAAGATCTGGTGGTGGGGTCTTGGCACGATCCAACGGCTACTGGACGTTCTGGAGCTCCGCCTTGATCCAACGGCTCCGAAGACCGGAGCAAGAACAACGGAGGAGCGCCGGCGAGGCTACTTTCTCTGAGCTCCTGCTCCTTCTCCGGCGAACTTCTGGGCTTCAAAAGGAGGCTGGACGCTCCTGGCGGTCGGGGCTATCTCCCGGGAGCTTCAAAAGACCTCGCCGACGGCCGAGGCTCGCGAGGGAGGGCGGCGGAGCTGGAGAGCTCCACGGAGTTCTAGCGAGGCGCAAAAATGCTCCCAGGCTCGAGTCAACGAGCTTGACCTGCAAAAAAATCGTGAGAGGGTCCAGGGAAAGTGCCTGGACCCCGCAGAGTGGAGGTGGCAGCGCGAAGTGGCGATAAGGGGACTCGGCCGGAGGTGCACTCCGGCGAGGTGGTCTATGGGGTAATTGGATCGATAGAACTTGAAATTTCTTTGGGGCTTTTGATCCTAAGACCACGACAAAGAAAATGCAAAAGAAATAAAGGGAAAAGGGGCTGCCTCGACCGTGGAGACCGGAGGGAAAAGATACCTCAACCACCGGTGAAGGGGGAGGTGGTGGAGCCGCCTCAGTGCTTGCTCGACCCGCCTGATGGCCGCCGGAGGAAGCTGTCACCTTCCTGGGACTTTTGGGCACGATTAGGGGAGCGACACTTGGGATTGAGGGGTTCAAAATTCGAATTGAAGCCGGGGGATGCATTTTATGGGGCTTGACCCGATGGTGAAGAGGCTCAAAAGTTCGAGACACATCGGGCGATGCGACGATCCAATGCCCAAGGCAATCAGTGGGCGAGTAAGGTGGATGATCGAGGAGAAGTTTTGCAGAAGGAATCGACACGAATGGGTGAAAGATTTGACCTCGAAAAAATCGAGAAGAAGGGCCCTAAACGAGGTCTAATAAGGCTCACATGGGGGAAGGATGCCTAGTTGACCGGGGTCAACTAGGGTTTGCGCCTGGTTAGTCCACGTGGACCAACCAGGAGAAATCCCTGGAAAATATTTTGTAAAATCATTTAAAAATAGCAAATGAATTATTTAATTTTAGATTATTAAATAAAAAAATGTTTATTATTTTAAAAATTATTTTATAGTGATTTATATTTATTTTTATGAGGTATTAATTTACAAGTTCCCTTTTATACCCTTTATAGGTATATTATCTATATATTTTATTATTTTATTTTTATTTTGTGTTTTTAATTTATTTATTTTTGTTTATTATTTTATAAATTTGTAAAGTATTTTTATAAACTTAAAAATTATTTTATTTTATTTTTCTGATGTGTTTTGTACATTTAATAAAATATAAGTATGTATTGTACAGGTATAAGTATATGTCTTATACCTATGTATTATATACACGTATTTTTATTTTGTATTTTCTTTAGGTTTTTATTCTGATTTTAATATACATATATATTATAAGTAATATTTACAAAATTATAAAAATATAAAATTATAATAAAAATGAATAAATAATAAAATGAATATTTTAATCTGTACAAGTATACAATAGGGGTCAAAAACTCAACTTTCAAACCGTAGCTCCGCCAAATGCGAAACCACCGCCATTAAATAGCTTATTTTAAACTATATACAATTAAAGGTTAGTTTGATGCATTTGGAGTTATCATTTGTGAGATACAGGTCTGGGAAGTTGGGATTCTGGATTTTTATTCAGATCATAACTTTTTCTCTGTACATTATTTTCCAGTGAAATCAACTTTGTATTTTTATTTATTTAATTATCTACAACTTTCATGTACAAAGTTTCTTTATTTGAGGTATAAAAAGTGGAACCAAAAATATGTCCCAAAATGAATAAAGAATGGATAAAAATAAAAGGGAATTTTATTGTATTCTGGCCCTTATCTCCCCCTACTTTATTCCTTGTCGACCTATTCATCGAGATGCCTAGATCTCGGGGTTTCGGGTCATAAAATATTTACAATATTTTATTATTTTTCTTTTCTTTTATTTAGTCTATAATTTTGGCTTTAATTATAGTATTTTATACACTATTTATATGCACATGCATGAATGATAATATGCTGGATTTAATGATATTTACACGCATTTGTTAGGGTTTTTGAGGCCAAAATGATAGAATAAAGATGATGAAATGTGGATTCGTCATCCCCCTATACTTTACCTTTGCTAGTCCCTAGCAAGCACTTATGCAATAAGTGCAGAAAAAGAAAAAATAAAGAAAAGAAAAAGAAGAAAGATGGATGAAGTTTAATTATCAAACTTATCTTCACAAAATCAAAGTTTGGAGCTTAAGTCGGACCTTCGGAATTTTAATGCGGGTGGAAACTTAATGAGAACCGGATTTGAAATCCAACAGCCCCTGAGAATCCCAAAACTCTATCCAAGTCTCCTCAATAGCCAGGTCAGAAATATCTCAACTCATACACAAACCCTTACGACTATGAATCTGACTCGTATAGTGTAAGTGATGGTGGCTCTCCCCAACTAGAATGACAAAAAGACTGACTTCTCTAGCATGACAACCCATTGATTCCCTAATCCAATGAGTCCATCCTCGATGAGCGGGGTATTCCCTTCTAAGTTCAAGTGGCAACCAGCTCAAGAGGAGGGGTGAAGAGAAGAATGGACGGTAGCCAGTGTAGCTACCTATCCTAGGATGCAAGATCAGTGTAGTCAAGTCATGCAGCTGCAGGTTCACATGATATGAATTTGGAACTCAAGCTTGCTTATTGACTTTACAACATGTGTACATACTTTGCAGGCATTTTATTTTTGTACAGGCTTGACCATTTTTTTTGAAATACTATTCACAGCAGCATTTACATAAGGAGCTTTTCCTCTTGAGCCAGTAGACTATCCCTCTTTTGTAGCTTTATCGCAATCCACACTCTCCTGTATTTAGAATTCCTCATCACTGGACGGGTTGGGGTGCACTTCCCTCCCTAGAGTAGGACAAGTGTTTCCACTTGTGTGCGTCTCATACCGGCAAATCCAATCCCCTCACCACTCCAACTGAGTTGAGCCATGTGAAAGGTGCAGGTGTCCAAGTTAGGTCATTATCAATAAGAGTCGTGCGTGTGCTCTGAAATACTCTACTTAGGCAGTCAAAAATCCATTGAACCAAGTCTCGTGATCCTCAAAGAATTAAGTCAACTAGACCTGAAGTACCTCAAACCCAGTTCCTATAAGGTTCCTGTTATTAGGTAGATTTTAAGGTCCAATCAAGCTCCAATCTCTGGATTTTATTTAGACTTGTTCAACTATCAAACTCAATCGGAAAAATGCTCATGCTATGAAAATGATATGCAAAATGCAGAGTATATTTTTGTGATGCAATTTTCAAAGATTTTGAACTTTTTATGGATTTTTGAAAAGATGATGCATATGCATTTTTTGGTGTGCTTTTCAAAAAGATTTTTCAAATGTTTTTGGATTTTTGAAAACAAAAGATTTTTTGGCTAAAAGCTAGGTTAAAATATTTACACGGGAGTGCTTCTTATATTTACAAGAAGTGGATTTTAAGAATTTACAGGGTAAGTGGTCAATTTCATATATATATATATACTGGATTTTGGTGAGATGTATGTATTCCTCAAACTTATTTGACACATGTTTTTCAAACATTTTTTGAAAACTATAGTCCAAAATAATTTTCACAAACAATTTTACAAACATGTACACACATTTGAAAATCATTTTGCAAAGGTTTTCTAACACTATAGATAGATTTTTCACATATTTTTGCAACCATTTTTCAAACCATTTGCAAATCATTTTTCAAACATTTTTATTTCACACAAAGGAAATGAATTTTTCAAACCACAAATTTTTACAAAGGTAAAACATGTAACAAAACGTTTTCCAAATAGTTTTCAAAAGATTTTTCACAGAGATTTTCAAACTATTTTTCAAACATTTTGCAAAAAACATTTTCACCTGATTTATTAATCATTAAATACAAAAAGAATTTGAAGAATAAAACACCTTTTTTTTGAGGGTTTTAATGAATTTTAATAGCCATATTATTAAGAAAATACGAAAGTACGAGTTATGGCTAAAGTATATACATAGTATATACGACCCCCTATACTTAGCTTCAGCTATGTCCTCATAGATCAGAGAGAAAACAGAAGACATAACTCGTACTAAGTATAGGCAAGTCTAAAGAATAAATGAATGAACCAATGAGAAGTTGACCATCCCCCCTATACTTAGGATCAAATAATCCTAAGTATAGCAGACTGTACACAAAGTAGGGAGGGTCAAGGGTGGGAATGAACAGATCATACTCAGATTGTCTCCCCCTATACTTAGGGTAAGATATCCCTAAGTATAACAAGAAGAGGAGACAATAGAGAGGATCGAGAAATACTCGGGGTGCGCACCCCCCTATACTTAGGACAAAGTATGTCCTAAGTATAAAAGACTGTCTACAAGGGGCAACACCTTTTTGATACAAAAAGAAGATAGAAAAGGAAAAGAAGAAAAGAAAAGAAGATATCAATAGATGAAAGACTGATATGGATAGATGATCTATACAGTGGAAAATGGAAGTGATCACCATGTATAAGATGCACAAGGTATGAGTTAAAGAACATATCTCATACCAGAAGAATGGGGGCAACGTCAACGGTCGGCGGATCATGATCTAGATATAGCTTCAGGCACTGACCGTTAACACGGAAGGTAGAGGAAGATGATGATGAATACTCATTCATCACTCTTTATTCTTATATTTTAGCTACAAAAACCTTTGCAAATACATGTAGATATATATAAATATTAATAATTAGCAAATTACATGCATTGTGTAAAAATAAATAATTAGCATGTTTTTGTGTAAAAATAAAAGAATAAAGAAATAAAAGAAAAAGAGGGAGATATTTAGAATAAATATTGAGCGACCTAATCCCAAGGGAGGGCTCAGCATGGGCCCGACCGCATAAAAGCCCAAATAGAGAGAGATAAGGAAGCTCACCCTTGTATATACCCCTATAAATAAATAAATTAAAATCTCATAAAACTTGTATATATTCTATACTTCATGGTGTAAATAAATAAAATAAAAACCACAAAAACAAAAATCAAATAAAAAGAACAAAAATAAAAATCAACACCAACATTGTATATATACCATCTATGTATATAAATAAACCTATTTATTTACCCTTGTAATTAAATAATAAAAATAAAAATACCAAAATATTTCAAATTTTATCTTGTAAATAAATAAAATATAAAATGAGAATAAAAATGTACAAAAAGAATTAATTAAAAATCAAAAATTAAAAATCAATATTGTATATACCTATGTATATAGCACTATATTATATATACCTTATTTTTAGTTCAAAAAAATAATTAAAAATCACGAAAAAATAGTTTAAAATAAAAGAAACACTTTTCATGTTTTGAGTTTTGAATAATTCAACCAATTGCTATTTTATTTTGAATTTCCAAATCATTTATGGCGTGGCCGCTTCTGATTGGTCCACGGGGGATGTTGACCCCCTGTCAACTCCCCTCCTGGACCACTGCCCCGCGGATCTGCGCCCGACCCGCTTCTTCTCCCATTTATGGCACATTGATCCGAGCCCCAAAACCGCTAACACCGGGTCCTAATCATTCCCTGATCCACCCAGATCCACGCCCGTCCGTTAGCATCGGGGTCCGTGCTCCGATTTTCTCGCCCAACACCCAGTTAGCCGGACCCCTAGCCGTATATAGTCCGAGCTCCGCCTGCTCCTTCACTCATCTTTGGCTCCCCATTTCTCCACCCCAGGACCTCCATTTCTCTCGCCTGAGTGACAGCTCACGAGTGGCTGTGTTGCAGCGAGGAGGGAGTGATCGGACCATCGATCCGGCGACCTAGCGCCGCCGTGCGCTGCCACCAGCGTGGTGCTCGAGCCTCGGGCATCGACGGCCCTTGAGGCTAGGACCAGGAGCTCCAGCAGCTCAAGCACACTCGACATCGACCATCAGGTAGCCTTAGTTCCCCCCTAGTTTTAGCTAATTTCCGTTTACCCCCAATTTCACCCATCGCCGTCGACCGTCGATTCCGACCGCCTCCCTTACCATTTCGCACCATCACCTTCGCCTCACTCCCCCGCACCTTCTTCGCCCATCCGTTCACCCCAGTTCGCACAGGAACTGGGAACCGAGCTTCTCCGCCGTCGCTTCACCGGAGCTCGCCCATCTCGACGCACCGTCCACCCGCTTCGCACCTAACAGGGTCGAGGCATTTCGCCTTCGACCCAGCTTGCTCTTCGTGCCATTTTGCAAGTCAGAGGAGGACCATCTGAGGTCCTCCATCTTCAGCACAGGAGCTTGGGCTTTGCCGGTGTCGCCTGGGCTCTCCGGAGCTCCGTTGCGCCATCGGAGGGGTTCTCCAGACGCGGGAGGCTCCGGCGAGTCTTGTCCGATCTTCAGCAGCCCCTGCAGAGGTCCTGAGCGCTCACAGTCCTCCGGCGAAGTTCGCCGGCGAGGAGTTTCTCCAGGACCCTCCTCTGCCGTCCGTTCTACCCCGGAGTTCCAGATCACTTGCGGACCGTCCGATCAGGGCTAAGAGGAGGCCCAGCAACCACCGTCAGATCGACACGTGGCCTCCTCTCAGCCCTCCATCCAGCGAGGGTTAGCGCCCGTCACTCTCGACCATTGATTCCCCACGTGGCGCGCCCTCCACCATTCGATTATCGCCGAGGATCCCTTCGTTGAGGCGCACCCTGCTCCAGACCGCACGATCTTCCACGTGGCGTCCATCTGGCCCTCGGAATATAATAAGGGGTAATTTCCCTTAGGCCCCCGTTCTTTTAGTTTTTAATATTTAGTCCTGTAAATATTCTATCAAGTTCATTTTATTTTGGTACATTTACATAGTGGACCTGGTAGTTTTCATTAATTGCATTTCTACCCCTGCTTGTTGTGGTCACGTGCATCGACACTTGTATTTATGGTGAAATTGCATGTTTTGGCCTGTTGTTTCTGATGGTTATGGATTGAAATATCTTTTTACATATTTGCACATCTACCCCTGTGAATGTTTTATTTGAGCATGTGCTGAATATCGTGGGAATTTTATACTTTAGCCCCTCGACTTTTAGTACGAGTTACTAATAGGTCCAGGGACTTAAGTTTTATTACAAAGAGGTCCCTGAGTGCCCCAGACACGTGCATCGCGGGTGCGGATCTGGGAATTTTGCACTGAACCTCCATGGGTTTCCTGTACTGTTACTTTTAGGCCCCCAGAACATATTTTCATTGCAATCAGGTCCCTGTGACTGTGGGCTCTTGTTTGCTCTGAATAAAATATTAAATCTACTCCAAATCAAGTGAAAATTTGACATATGGTTCCTGCCACTGTGTAGAATTTTCATTGAATTGTGGGAAATTTTTGGAGCCATTTTGTTATTTTTAAAAGTTCAAAAACGCTCAATTTTCTTACTGTCCAGTTATAAAAGTTGCAAAAAATATTAAAACATCTCTAAAAATTACAAAAAAAATTAGATTTAGTGTATTTGGCCGTGCTTGATTTTCTGACCAAGTTTGGTCATTTTTGGACTTATAAAAGTTATAAAAATTGAAAAAGCCCTAAAACCCATAAAAATTCTAGTAAATAATAGAAAAATAAAAAATTCATAAACTCAGCTGCTGAATTTTCATTTTGTTTATCTAGGAAAAATACCTCCAGGCTATTTGAAGTCCATTATATATTTTATTTTGGCCTTTGAAGCCTGGCTGGACAGTATTACTGTTTTCCTTCCTTATTTCATTTTTATAAAATTCTATAAAGATCAGAAAAATACCAAAAATTCACCAAAAACATAAAAAATTATAAAAACATAAAAATATTTTTGTTTGAATTTTTGGACTAATTTTGAGTGATTAAATAATTGTTGATAGTTGCTTGTTTACTTGTTTGCTCATTTTCTTTATTAATTTAAAATTCAAAATAAAAATAAAAATATTAAAAACCCACCAAAAATAATTTTCTTTTATTTGTTTTCATTTTTGACTATCGTAGGCCGCGAGGCCATCAAGTAATCTTCGAGTTCGACCCTGGGTGCTATACCAGGTTAATCCTTTAGCGAGACCGCTATCTTGAGTTTTCATCGATTTTTGCCTTTATTTGGTGGTCTGGATTTTTCTTGATTGGGCTTTGAGTCCCGGGCGAATGAGGTCGCAACGACCTTAGTTTTACCTTTACCTTAGTTGTTCGGGTGGCTCATCAGAATGGTGCCATTGCTGGGGAACACGGCTTAGTAGTCTTTATTTTTCATTTTATTTTTGTTTTCTTTTTCGTGGCTTTCCGCGGCTGTTTCTGAGTTCGCGGCTTTTCGCGGCTTCTATTTTTCTTTTATTTTTATTTTATTTACTTTTTATTTCTTTTCTTTTCTTTTATTTTTGTTTTTGTTTGTTTATTTTTATTTTTATTTAATATTTTTGCACATATATCCCTGTTTCATTTCACTTGTTCTACCTGCTTTATTTACTTTATTTTATCTGGTCTGTGATACTTGGTTGTATTCTTGCGAGGGCTCGAGGACCGAGGTGGCAACTTTCGAGGAGCCGGCGCAACCGCGGTGTTTGGAGGCGGCTCCCTTCTGCACGGAGCCGCAGGAGAGAGCGAGGAGACAACCGAGTGTGGCTTTTAGTTTAGTTCAGTTAGACTTTATTTTCAGAACCATTTGAATTATTGTAATAATACAGGGACATTACACTTGGACTTGAGAGACTCTCGGGGTCTGTTTCGCCGAGCACCGGTGTGCTCGGGGGACCCCTTAGTTTCCTTTGCGGCTTTTTACGCGGTTTTGATTTTTCACCGCCTTTTCCGATTTCTCGCGGTTTTCTCGAGCCCCTAGCCTTAGGAATTTCTGTTTGATTGTGATGTAATTCATAGGATCCAAACACCCTAATACATTTGCCTGTTCCTATAGTTCGATAATTGGACCTATAATAAAAGATTAATAAAATAGTTGATTCGCTTCCTTCGAGCCTACATGCCGCAGCCCGCCCTGCCAAGCGCTGCTCCTGAACCCGATTTGTCGGGAGGAGGAGGGGTGGACCGAGACCTGACCCTTTGGATCGGAGGCTGGTGATAGCAAGTTGTTCTTTCGAGTAGAATTGCCTGCTTAGGGACTCGGTTTTCCGCTTGCACCATTTAGGTAGTTTATTTTCAGTCTTTAAATTCTGCGCGGATCATCTTGCATGTAGACTGCTGGAGTCAGGTACGCATCTCTTATTCTGCATGCATCATTGATTTCATCACGCATTGGCTTTTCGACTTCTCCCCCCTGATCTTTGGACTTAATAAGCAGGAGAACCGAAAAATTCATTAGGCATTTCTTTTTATTTAAAAATACCTAAAAAAAGAAAAACAATAAAATCGGGTCTGCTAATCATACTTGACCTAAAAGACACCACACTGAAAATTTTGTCTTGGGGAGAGTAACCCCCTCCTTGTTTGGTTTGGATGAGCGATAGAGTGACCCGCACCTTAGGATAGAGCCTCCGATTTTTCTCGACTGATTACCGGCTTTCTGTACGGGACAGTCGGTTGAGAAAGATTTGGATTCCTATTTAGCTTACGTAATCGCTCTGATAGACTGAATGACCACCTAAAATAAAATCGACAAGATAATTGACCGATCCCTTTCGGTCTTCAGCTCGTGTGCGTAGGTGAATCAGGGGTTTGCTTTTTCATCTTGTGTGATTTCCAGATCCTTTCTGCCTTCCCCCATCTTTTTCTCTTCTTCTGTCTTCCACCCACCCTCCCTTCAGTCTTCTTCTCTTCTTCTCCTTCACCCCTGGATGATGGATCCCCCTCACTTCGAGCCGACTCTTACGGCTCCTTCTCCATTCTCTGACCATCAGTTCGGTCCACCTTCTAGGGAGGTCGGATCTCCAACCAACCTCCCATTCCCTCCCTCCCATCCCATTCACTACTCTGGGCATGCTGCGCTTGACGTCTGAGGATACCAGATCGAGCAGATGCGAGACCCGGACGATGACGTTGCTGAGTTGAGAGTGCACTCCGTTGGTGATCAGAGAGACCAGTGGAGACCAGCAAATAGATCCTATCCCAGATGGATGGAGGAGCATACAGGACAGGGAGCTCAGTCAGCTTCTACACTAGTTCCATTCGTCTTGGATTTGGATTACATTCAGCGACTGCCGACATTTGCAGGAGAGGCGCACGAGGGGCCGTATCTTCACCTGTCCGCATTCGAGGAGTTTTGCAGAGCACAGACATATTCAGATGTCACTGCAGAGGAGCTGATGAGGAGGACCTTCCCATTCACACTTCATGACAGAGCCATGAGATGGCACCGACGATTGGGGAGGACATTCGATACGTGGGGAGAGCTATGCCGAGAGTTTCTACAGAGATACTTCCCCCCGCAAAGAGCTGAGTTTATGCGGTCTTTGATCACCGACTTTTCAGTTGACCCCCAGGAGCCATTGCAGGAGATATGGCTGAGGTTTCTTGACCTCTTGAGGAGATTTCCAGACCATGGACTTCCAGTGACAGACTTGATAGAGATCTCCATGCGGGGGATGACCGCAGAGCAGTTAGCACTGGTGATTACCACATGTGGCGGTTCACACCGCAGTTCCGACATTCACCTACTAGACACCATCTCAAGGCTACTTTCACAGAGACCATCTTCACGAGATGCCTTAGTCGGGACAACACATGCAGACGAGGCAGTACCAGTGCGGTGTGTCACATTACATGATGAGACAGCTTCTACACACCAGCCCGATGACTTGGAGGCTCCAGCACCACAGAGTACAGAGGAGATGACCGCGATAGCAGAGGTTTGGGCCCAGAGTCTTCTCGAGTTCCCGTTGGTTTTCCAGCGAGAGTTCGAGGCAGCCCCAGAGTTTCCAGTCGACGAGTCTTGGATATCAGATCTTCTGATACTCCAGGAACCGGAGGAGTCCCCGCTACTTCAGCCATTGTCTCAGCCGCTACAGTTTCTAGTCCCGGAGGAGTCAGCCTCTTTTCTTCAGAGATATTTCTCGGATACCGACAAACATCAGGACTCAGCTCAGCAGCCACAGTTCGGTATGGGACACCATTTTGAGAGTACAAACACAGAGAGTCCCGTATTCGAGCTGTTTGTCCTCCACTTTGTTGAGACAGATACACTTGCTGAGGACCAGTTGGCAACCGGCATAGCCGCAGAGCGAGGATCAGCCGCAGACACTTTGCCAGCCTCTGCGGTGTTGACTAGTACCTTCTCCTGCTTCTAGATTGCCGAGAACTACACTTCAGATGATGATGCAGCCTGGTGCACCGAGTGGATACTTCATAGCACTGCAGATGCCCTTCTAGATCCTGATCCTCTCATATTCACTTCTGATCTTAAATTTCTCCCCGAGGGTTATCTGCGGGAGGATGCCACACACGATGAGTACTCGGTTTCACCTTCTGAGAGTGTCTCTGATCTGGCGGAGCACGAAACCGAGTCTTTAGATCTTTCTGATTCTGAGTTTTCTCACCTCGACAACCCTCGCGAGGATGAGCCCATCCTGGAGATATTCAATGATCTGTCTGATCTGATTCTATTTCATGCATCGGATATCAATATTCATAGAGAGTCTCCTGATCTTGACTGCCCACACTTCTTTGAGACACGAATTGACATGGAGGATTCCATGACTGCTCCATCCTTCTCCACGTTTGACTTCGTCGGCTCCACACTTTCACTCCAGTCCGACCCAGAGCCGACAATTTCCTTTGTGCTACCGGATCCCGATCACTTACTTCCATATCCCTGGCCGGTAGCAGACACCCGCTTGATTGCATGCCTAGGTGTCATTCTTTACACTTTGGAGTTCGTCGCTGTTCTCATACCGAGACTGCGACGACAATACGACATTCGCCTTACCGATGCTGTCCTGAACCTTGACACTGCATTATCCTAGCCTTTGCGCCCAGCTAGCGGCGTAAAAACTAGCGCTTGTTGAGAGGCACCTCAACATTGTATTCTTTTGTATATACGTGTTTTGTCTTACTTTGATCTTTCTTTCTTCCGTTCTTGTTTTCACCCCAGGTCTCGCTTAGGATTATCTTTGCTATACTTAGGATATTCCTCATCCTAAGTATAGGGGGGTGGAAACACCGGGTTGTTCGTTCATTCTGTTCCATCACTTCTGTTGTTGCCTATACTTAAGGTTCTTCACCTTAAGTATAGGGGGAGTGATGTCCTCTCACCTTGTATATATCTGTTGATTTTCTTCGTGTCTTTCTACCCCTGTTTTTGCTGCCTATACTTAGGGATATTTTACCCTAAGTATAGGGGGGGGGTAGACCCTGTACATTCTCCACTCGGTTTTCCCTTTGTGTACAACCTGCTATACTTAGGATTATTTGATCCTAAGTATAGGGGGAAAAGCCGAGATCATCTTGATTTCTATTCATTCATTCGTCTTTGTATATAGTCTTTCTTTTCACTTCCCTATACTAAGCACGAGTTATGTCTTCTTTATCGCTCTTGACTCTAAGGACATCGTTCGAGCTAAGTATAGGGGTGTGTGTATATATTCCATATATACTTTCATTCTGATGGGCCGCCCGAACAACTAAGGTAAAGTTAAAACTAAGGTCGTTGTGATCTCAGTCGCCCGGGACTCAGAGCTCAATCAAGAAAAATTTAGACCACCAAATAAAGGCAAAAATTGATGAAAACTCAAGATAGCGGCCATCAGATGACGGCTCGGATATGTCAATGCTACCATTGTCATGTACCTTCCTGACCACATACGGACCTTTCCACTTGCTCTGTAATTTCCCTAAAAATAATTTCAGTCTGGAATCAAACAACCATACATGCTGATCTGGCTCAAACTGTTTATGGCTGATATGGGAATCGTGCCATATTTTCACTTTTTCCTTATACTGTAGGCTGCTAGAAAAGGATGTATCTCTCAGTTCCTCCAGTGCTACCAACTCTGCTCTCCTCTAGACTCCTATACTCTCGGGATCCAACAATAACTCAGTGATTGCCCATAGTGACTTGTGCTTGATTTCCACTGGTAGATGGCACGGCTTGCCATAGACGAGACGAAAGGGAGATGTCCCTAATGGATTCTTGAAGGAAGTCCGATAGGCCCACAAGACTGAGTCCAAAAGCTGTGACCAATCTTTTCGGTCTGGGCGGACAACCTTCTGTAGGATAGTCTTGATCTCCCTATTCGATACATTGGCAAGACCATTAGTCTGAGGGTGATACGGTGTGGCAACACGATGGTCAATGCCGAACTCGTCTGCAAGGGCCTGAACCTTGTCATTGATAAAGTGAGACCCCCCGTCTGAAATCAAGACTCTAGGTACTCCGAACCGTGAAATGATATTTTCCTCAAAAATCGACACACAGTCTTAGCATCTGCAGCTCAGGCAGGGATGGCCTCAACCCATCGACTGACATAATCTATAGCGTGCAAAATGTGCTCAAACCCCTGACTCTTAGGAAATGGGCCCATGAAATCAATCCCCCATGCATTAAAAACCTCACAAAAGTGAATGGGTTGCATGGGCATCATGTCTCTCTGTCCGCAAGTACCCATCTTCTGACAGTCAGTACATCTCTTCACGAACTCATCTGAATTCTTGAAGAGAGTAGGCCACCAAAGGCCGGATTGGAGCACCTTCTGTGCTATCCCTCTCCCAGAATGATGTCCTCCTACCTCAAGCTTGTGGCAATATGTGAGGATGATATGTTGCTCTTCTTAAGGAATGCACCTCCTCCAGATGCTATCCCCTCCTTCATGATAAAGGACGGGATCCTCCCAATGGTAAAACTTGGCCTTCGCTAGGAAGGTCTCGAGTTTCTGCCTGGGTCAACCATGTGGAACCGTCTTGGCAACAAGTTAGTTCGCAATGTCAGCGTACCATGGGAGAGAGGTGATAGCCAAGATTGCCTCATCTGGAAACGTCTCTGTAATAGGTGCGCTGGGCTCAGATTCCTCAAGGTTCTCTAAGCGGGAGAGATGATCCGCCACCACATTCTTAACTCCAGGCTTATCCTTAATTTCAATATCACATTCCTGGAGCAGAAGGATCTATCTAGTAAGGCATGCTTTAGCATCCTTCTTGGCCATTAAGTACCATATAGCAGTGTGATCGGTGAAAATAGTCACTTTAGATCCGAGAATATATGATCTATGCTTATCCAAAGCAAAGACTACATCCAGCATTTCCTTCTCTGCCACAGTATAATTCTGCTGAGCGGCATCCAAAGTCCGACTGGCGTAGTGAATGGCAAACGACAATCCATCCCTCCTCTGTCCAAGCACAGCCCCTACGGCAAAATCAGAAGTGTCCGTCATGATCTCGAATGGGAGAGACCAATCGGGTGGCTGAAGGACAGGAGCCGTGACAACCATACTCTTGAGAGTCTCAAAAGACGCAAGATACTTATCATCTACAATGAACTCGGTGTCTTTCGTCAGCAAATCAGTAAGAGGTCGGGCAATCCGACTGAAGTCCTGAATGAACCATCGGTAGAAACCGAAATGCCCCAGAAAAGACCGCAATTGACGTAGATTGGACGGTGGATTTAGTTTTCTAATGATATCCACCTTGGTCGGATCGACCTCCATGCCCCTGTTGGAGATGATATGACCAAGGACCGTCCCTTGAGTCACCATGAAGTGACTCTTCTCCCAAGACAAGACAAGATAAACCTCAATACAACGCTGAAACACACTGTCTAGGCAGTCAAGACAAGCATCGAACCCATCGCCATAGACCAAGAAGTCATCCATGAAGACCTCTAAACAGTCACCACCATGTCCGAGAAAATGGACAACATACACCTTTGTAATGTCGCGGGGGCGTTACATAGACCAAAGGGCATCCGTCTGAAAGCATAAGTCCCAAACAGACAGGTGAATGTCGTTTTCTCCTGGTCTTCGGGTGCAATGGCCACTTGATTGTAACCGGAGTACCCGTCAAGAAAACAGTAGTGACTCTTCCCGGCTAGCCTCTCGATAATCTGACAATGAATGGCAGCGGGAAATGATCCTTCTTGGTGGCCTGATTCAATCGTCTGTAGTCCACACAGACCCTCCAAGAAGTGGGTACTCGGGTAGCGATCTCCTCTCCAGACTCACTCACAACTGTAGCGATACCTGTCTTCTTGGGTACCACATGTAATGGACTAACCCACTTGGAGTCGGAGATGGGGTAGATAAAATCGGTGCTCCACCACTTCGATATTTCTTTCATGACCACATCTCGAAAATTCGAGTTCAGCCGTTGCTAGAACTCATGCGAAGGCCTAGCGTCTTCATCAAGATAGATGTGGTGGGAGCACAGATCTGGACTAATCCCCCTGGATATCAGCTATACTCCATCCTATCGCCTTGCAGTTTCTTTCAAGAACCTCCATCAGACAAGATTCTTGCTCTCCAGTCAAACCTGCTGAGATAATGACTGGGTGCATATCTGGCTCACCTGCAAGGAATCTATACTTCAGCGACTACGGCAAGGGTTTCAGTTCTGGACAACTGGGAGGTGGCAGATCTGGCTTCTGATATGTCTGTGTAAAGGCTACTAGGTCTGCATGTGAGAACTCTCGCTGCTCATGAATATCTGACAAAGGGAACCCTGCCGAATCTTCTATGAATTGTACTGGCTCGCGCTCCGTCCTAGCTGTCTGCTCAGAAGGAATCAGACAAGACAACTATTCATCAAAATCATCCCAATCAATGTCTGAATCAGAGGGATCTGAATTAGAAGAACAAGACTGAAAATCTTCACCATTCGTCCCACAACTATCAGCCTCAAATGTATCCTCGTCCAGGAGTATGCTCTCCAGGCTCTCAACTGCCATAAGCTGTAAGTATGATGAATCTGTAGGCAGGGCGAGGGTCTGTGCTATGGGATCTGTCCAAATGGATTCATCATTTGTCATCTCAAAGTCACACTCCTGGTGGATGTCTAGCTCGTCCTCTATCATCTGCGCGGCATCGCTGGATTGCTCTGAGCATGCTAATTCTCTCGCACTGGTCTCTTCGATCGTCTCTATTTGTATGGTCTCGCCCTCTACGCGAAAACATACCTTCCCACTATCATGATCGATCACCACCTTGGCTGTGGCCAAGAATAGGCGCCCAAGTATGATGGGGGCATCGGTTACTGACTCAGGGATCTCCATGTCCAATACAACAAAGTCCACGGAGAATTTCAGGCCCTGAATGGTAACGACCATGCCTCTTAATAACCCCTTGGGCCTCTTAGTCGACCTGACATCAACTGAAGGACTGTCCTGCTCCTAAGAAGAGGACCAAACTCGAATCGGTCGAGTAAGGCTGCCGGAAGAAGGTTAATAGAAGAGCCGCTGTCTAATAGAGTACGATCAAACTGCTGCTCCTGAATCTTGCATCTGACATAGGGAGCTCCTGCATCTGGTCTCTTTGCTGGCAGTTTGTTCTGAATGGTGCAACAAGTGGAATGGGTGAGCACGTGAATCTGATCTCTGTGGTTCCTCCTCTTCCTGCGGACTGTAGTTTTCTCTTTCAAGTTCTTTTTGAAGAGGAGGATGTGTTCAAGTGATTCCTGTAGAGTCAGCTGAATGTGGAATCTATCAATCATTTGATTGCTGAACTCTACCTGCAGGGTCTTTTTTGGATTTTCTCATTTATTCCCCTTCGTCCGGTTAAGTGCTTCAGGGAAGGGGATAGTAGGGGCCTCCGCAGATGGAGGATTAGGAATAGGTCCCTGTGCCTGTGAAGGAATAGAATCCATACCATGATCATCATTCAACACATATGGATATGAAGTGTAAACAGAAACCTTTCCTTTATTCATATTTTTTTCTCTTTTTGTTACCACAGTCCTGAAATACAAAAGGTGGCAACACAACATGTGGGAGCTCAACAAAAGTAGAAGTGGTGGTCTCAGTACCACCAACGGCACCTGACTTCGTGGCATCAGCACCGTGCTCTGGCTCTGCATCAAAAATGGTGGCCTCAGCACCACCATCCGCATCGGGTATCACGACGGCCTCAGTACCGTCGTCTGGATCTCCATCATTGGTGGCATCAGCACCACCGTCATCAACATCATTAGCGGCATCAGCACCTCTCCTCTGCTCATCCGGTGCTCCTGGTTCTACTTATGGCTGTCGCTCAGATGAGGCACCACCGGCTGGCATCCTACCACTCTTAGTAGTCACAAAATCACCATCATACAAAGAAGATGTGCCACTCAAATAATTACTAGGAGAAGTATCCTCTGTAAATTGTACCTGCTCAGACTTCCTCTTCAGATTGTTCGGATTTGGTTTAATCTGAGCTGGTATGGCAGCTTTGCCCTTGATTAAATCCCTCACCTCCTGCCAGAACTCTTCCATGTCCCGCCGGTAGGATGCCTGATGGTCAGAAATCAAGCGGGCGAGATCCTCGAGAGCTGGGCTCTCGAAGGTGGGAACCTGAGAACCGGAAGTGTTCCCTTGTTGGAAATGAGGTTGTTGCTGATGAGAATAATGCTGGGATGGCTGGGAGTATGTCTGCTGAGGCTGCTGACGCTGCCTCCACTGCTGTCCCTGATAGGCAGGAAGAGGACCATGCTGGTTCTGCTGATGGGCATACTAGGGCTGCTGTTGCTGCTGGCTGTTTTGGTATCCTTGAGCTGGAGGCTGCTGCTGGGAAGAGGTGCCACCAGTGGTCCAACGGAATCTGGGGTGATCGCGATGAATCTCGGGCTGCGGGTACCGGTCGTACCATATCCCATTGACTTCCATCAATGGCTCCTGCTCGAAGGATTGTGGAGGTAGAACCGCCAGTGGCTGATCAGGCTGATAGACCACCATCTGAGTGTCTTGAGATGGCGGCTGCGATGGGTAGTACTGTAGCAGCGGGACCGACTCTGCCTGGATGTGGTTGACCTGGCGGTACGAGGCAGAGGGCTGGGTTGACCTGCTACTGTTGGGATCAGCACGTGACCTGGGAGGCTGCTGAGAAGACGTTTGTGCCTCTTGGACGCAAAGAATCTGCGTCTTCAGGTCACTCATGGTCTTGGTTATCTGGTCCATCGGGGCCAGTCCTTGCATCTGCTTCTTCTCGAGGATCTCGAGATGGTCCAACTTCTCACTAATGATGCCCATGTCGGCTGCGGCTGATTCGGCTTGGGCTGCTGCTGCCAACGGAGTATGGGGACCGGTATCGATGCGGGCGATCCTCTGAAATCCAACTGTCTGTGGTGGAAGCTTTGGTTGTGTGTAGACTCGGGCTTGGGCCATGACAGTCGAGTTCTCTGCCATCCCTTCATAGATGGCCCAAACGTCGTCTTCACCCTTTGAGAAATAGGACCCACCACAAGAGGCATTTACTAGCCCCTGCAGCTCCGATGTCAGCCCACAGAAGAAAATTTGAACTAAATTGGGCTTGGATATGTCATGATGTGGACACCGGTCGATGAGATCTCTAAAGCGATCCCAAGCCTCATGGAATTGCTCATTAGGGATCATTATGAAATTACTGATCATAGCTCGTGCTGCGTTAGTCCGGCTGAGCGGATAATACTTATTCAAGTATGCGGTTCGGAATTCTGCCCAAATGTCGACAAACCTCCCCAAATGTTTCAGCCAGTAAGCGGCTCTATCAACCAAAGAGAAGGGGAAGGCTATCATCTTGATGGTGTCCTCAGTCACCAGCCTGTCATGAATTGTACTGTAGATCATTTCAAATTCTTGCAGATGGAGGTGTGGCTCTTCGGTCGCCAGCCCATAGGCAGAAGCTGAATAGTGTGTGGGCGAAGCTCGAAGTCTCCATGGATGGGAAGGAGTCGGATCCATCGATGAGTGAGGGATGCGGCTGGATTATGCAACTCTCTCATGATTATCTGTGGCTGCCGCTCCTGATTCGGTTCTCCTCCCTCGCCTGCTACAACTGGTATATCACCTCCACCGCCACCGTCCTCAGGTTTGTCTTCACATCCTTCTCGCATCTGCGCAATCTCTCTAATGAGGTCACCCATGAATATTCTCTGGTCTCGGATCTGTCTCTGCATTGTCTTCAGGGAAGCTAGCAATGAATTGTTGATGGCAGCTTGGTCATAAAGAAATGGAGGGTGCTCATGCTCATCTGGGTGTTCTCCTCTGTCTGCCATGGCTGGATTCTCTGAAAAGGAAAAAGAACCCATCTCAGGTGCCGTCAAATGCTCTGAGCTCTGTGATGCACTAAACTCTGAAACTCTTGGACTGATGGAAGGAGAAGGGTGGTCGAGGGGGAACAGGGTGGAAGTGAACTCAGGCTCAGAGAGTGGGTCTGGACTCCCCGAGGTTGTCCTAGATGAATAAGGAGGAGTGATGGATAGCGGTGCCGCCAAAGACGGCCTAAGAGATCTTCGTCCCATCATCGTGATTATTTAAGAAGAGCAAGGTTGAGAGATGAAGAAGAGGGGGGCAAAATTGCGCACAATTGTGCGGTGTTTTTGATCTTGACCTAAATTCAACTAGCAATCAAACACAAAACAAAGGGTTCACCAACTCAACACATGAAGCCGTGAAGGTTCAACTTTTATCTTTGTAGTTTTTAGCTTGAATTCAGGAAATTATCTTTTAACGAGTCCTTAGAGCGCTACGCCTATAGGAGCGAGAGTACTGCCGGAAAAGTATTCCCGTACTTGTCCTCCTGTGTAACCTGTAGCTCGCGCTTTTTAAGGTCCTTGTAACCCTTCCTGGATCCCTACTTAGCCAAAGAAAAGAGGGAGGAAGCCGATAGGCAAAACCGATACTTCGGATCTTGCTCGCAACAGAATCACCCGTGAGCGTGCAAGATCCTACTCGGACGCAAGACGATGAGACGGACACACCCGTGAAGGCGTGGCCTATGCTCGATACTTTTGACAAGGTCGATGCTCTACACAATAGAGAGTCATCAATGGTGACCAAGCCCTACCCGTCTACGTACGATAGTAGCGCCAATACTTTGGAAATCCAGGCGATACACAAGGCAGCCACAGACTGGGTTTTGGGCTCTAATCCTTACGAAGCCGCTCTGCTCACTTGGAAGGAGACCTTCCCATGCAACATGAATACAAGTGAGGGTGTTACTCTCCCCAAGCAATGAATCCAATTAACCAATTTTATTTAGGTCAAGTTTTCTTAGCAGTCCCTTTTTTATTTTTTTGGTGTTATCACTTGCTTTGAGTCAATTCAAACAAGCGCCTAACGTTTTTGTATTTTCTTTGAGTCCTATTTGATCCAAAAACAGAGGGAGAAAGAGTCAGAAAAGTAATGCAAGGCGGCACCAAGTTGGAAATCTCACCTTTGTGCCTAAATGATGAATCCAAAGATAGAAGACTTACAACGCCTCCCAGCTCTCTCCATGCGGGATGCAAAATAGGAATTTATAAACCTAATCTAAATGCCGATATGCACGGAAATTATCCTAAGCAGGCAATTGCTAACGTGAAGAACCACAAGTCGGTCACCAATCCTCAATCCTAGAGTCCGGTCTAGGCTCACCCCTCCTCCTCTCGACAAATCGAGTTCAGGAGCAGCGCTTGGCAGGGTGGGCTCGTGACACGATGGCTTGAAGATGGTTAAGCGACTGTTTAATTTAAACTAAGTCCAAAAACGTACGATACAGTACATTCAATGGTTATTAGGGCGTTTGGACCTAATCTACTCGATCAAGCAATGCCTAAAGACTAAGGGTTCATTCCACAAAAGAAAGGAAAAATAAAACAAAACCGGAAAATGACAGCGGTAAAACGCGATGAAAACTGCGGTGAACCCCCAGGTGCACAAACACCTGGAAATTAGGCCCGAGTGTCCGAAGTGTCCAAGGTACCTGTATTATTACAAATTAAATGAATGGTCTCTCTCATACAAAAGAAAATAAAATCTGCTAACTACTCTCTCTCTCTCTCACTCCTGCTCTTTCTTGTCAGCTAGGCTAGAATAGCCGACTTCGCCTCGCAAGGTTGCACTGGATCTCCTAGGCGATCCTCCTCGATCTGCGGTCCCTCGTAAGAAGACAAGAAAGACAATGGTTAGATAGCTCAGAAATGTGAATCAAATACAAGAAGATAAATGGAGCAATAATGTAGACAAATAAATATAATCACTCAAAAACAAGAACTGTACACTGTTGCTCCCCGGCAACAGCGCCATTTGATAACTAGGGTCAAGCGAGGGTCTAAATAGTCCACACAAGGCGGGACCTCAATATCGCTGCGGCGACCGCTCACAAAACCCTAATTAGTCAACAATGAACCTGATGAGCCGAAAAACCCGAGCAACTAAGGATGAAGAAATAGAACTAAGGTCGTTGCGACCTCAGTCGCTCAGAGTCCCTCGGTCAATTAAGAAAATGTAAATCAGACCACCAAAATCAAATAAAATCAATCAAAATCGATAGCAGTCCTGGCTATTGGATTAGCCTGGTATAGCGACCAGGGTCGGACTCAGGGAGCACGTGATGGCCTCGCGTCCTACGAAGTAGTCTAAAAAAGAATTAAAAATAAAAGACAGGTGTTTTTGGTGGATTTTTAATTGTTTTTAATTTTTTTGGATTTTTAATTAATTAAGAAAATAAAGAAACAAAGGAAATAAACAACTTCAAGCAATTATTTAATGCATAAAAAATTCCAATAAAAATGTTTTTGTGTGTTTTATGATTTTTACTGTTTTTAGTGAATTTTTGGTATTTTTCTGATTTGTATTTAATTTTCTAAAAATAAAACAATGCAAGAAAATGAAGGTACTGTCCAGCCGAGCTTGAGGGGCTTAGATAAAATATCTAAAAGTCCCCAATAAGCCTGGAGGTAATTTTCCTGTAGAGAGAAAGAAACAAGGAAAATTTAGGCACCTTAATTATTATTTTTGGGTTTTTAGATTAATTATTAGAATTTTTATGAGTTTTTAGGTCTTTTTCAATTTTTATGAGTTTTATGTAATGAAAAATGACCAAACTTGGTCAGAAAATCAAGCAAGGTAAATTAAACAGTAGCTATTTTTTTTTATAATTTTTAGGTGAGTTTTAATATTTTTTGTGAATTTTTAAATCAAACAGTAACGAAACAGGTTGTTTTTTATTTTTTTAAAAATATCAAATAAAAGCAAAAATGTCCCCAAAAATTCTAGAAAATTTTACAACATGGCAGGAGCCATGTGTCCAATTTTCATGGAATTTGGAGTAAGTTTGATATTTTATTCAAAAATAAAACCTAGGTACAATGCACAGGGACCTGTACGTAAATATCCAAAGCTCTAGGGGGTCCGGTGCAAAATTCCCAAGAAATCACGTGCGCGGCGCGTGTCTGGGGCACACAGGGACCTATTTGCAAACAAAACCAAGTTCTGGGACTAATTGGTAACAGGTACCAAAAGTCCGAGGACCTGATTGTAAATTACCCACAAATAAACGCACATGCACAAATAAACCACGCACAGGGGTATAAATGCAAATATCTAAAAAGATTCATCCATTGAGTAACATCCAGGAACTACAGGACTAAGCATGCAAATTACCCAACAAAGCACGTGTCGACGCACGTGCTACACTACAGACAGGGGCATATATGCAAATAAAGAAACAGACAGGGCCCAAAGTGCAAATGTACCAAATAAAAACAACTAATTAAAGTATTTACAGGACTAAACGCGAAATAAAATAAACAGAGGGGCCTAAGGGATAAATTACCCTTTATTAATGAGGCCATTGGATGGGCGCCACGTGTAGTGATGGATGGCTGGGAATGGGTGGCGCCCAACAAAGGAAGCCCTCGTCCTGATCGAGCGGCGGTGGTCTCGCCACGTGGAGAATCGGATGGCTCTGGTGCAACGTGGTAAAAACCTCTCTGATCGGACGGTCCGGATCCACCCTCCAAGGATCGACGGTGATGGCTGCTCCGCGAATAGACGGTGGAGATCAAAGCAGGAGCTGGAGGTGCATCGGACGGCTCTGAAGGATGGAGGAAGAACTGGGCTCCGGCGAACTTCTCCGGGCTCGTGCAGGCGCTGTACTCCTCCTCGAAGGCCTCTGATGATCGGAGAAGGAGCGTGGAGGCCTTCCGCGTTGAATGGCAGCCTCCGATGGCTCGACAGAGCTCGGGGGAGCTCAAGCGAGGTCGGCGGAGGTCGCCTGGCTGCACCTGGATGGTCGGGCCCTCAGATGGGCTCGACTGGACCTGCAAGATGGCGCAACACACTCGCGGGTCGAGGGCAAAGTGCCTCGACCCTGTCAGCGGGGGTGGAAGTGATCTGTGCGGCGGGGCGGTCGAGCTCCGGCGAGGGGGAGACGGTGGAACTCGAATCCCCAGCTCCTATGCGAGATGGGTTGAATGAGAGGGCGTAGAACGTCCGCGGGAGAGAGGCGAAGGCGATGGTGAGGTCCGATGATCGAACAGAAGGGGGAGATGGCCGGAAGCGAAGATGGTCGGCGACGGCGAGATTTGGGGGAAATGAAAAATTAAAGCACTAGGGAAAGAATCTAAGCTACATGGGTGGTCGAATCAACTGGGAATGAGCCTAGGCAGCTCGGGGTCCTTGCCTCACGGGACGTCGTGGCCCGAGGCTCTGGCGCTACCTCCTGGCGGCGCTCGGCGGCGGGAGCTCGCCGGATAGATGTCTCCTTACTCCCTCCTCGCTGCAACACCCTCTGGGGCGAGCTGTCACTCTCGGCAAGACGGTGGAGGTCACTGGTTGGGGAGCAAATGAGCCAAAGATACGGAATGAGGTGGCGGAGCTCGAAATTTATATGGGTGCAGTGCGGGAAGAAAGGCTCGGGTCCGGCTCGATGGAGCACAGATCCCTAGGCTGGAGATCGGGCGAGGTTCCCGGACCATAGGAGTGTCATTAGGACCCTGCGTTTGGCGGAATGAGGATCGGGTTTAGGCGCTAAAATGAGGAGAAGTCGGGTCGCCCGCCTAATACCCGTGAGAGGTGGTCCTGGGGGGGAGTTGACCGGGCGGTCAACAACCCCGTGGACCAATGGGGAACGGCCATTTGGAAAAGATTTGAAAAATTAATTAAAAATAGTAAATGGCCGATTTATTAAAAAGTCAAAACATGAAATATTTTTGTTTTATTTTTTTCTATTTTTTAATTATTTTTAATTAATTTTTCAAAATAAAAATAAGGTATTTACATAATATAGCTATATATAAGTATATATACAATATGTCTTTTTAATTTTTGATTTTTAATTTGTTATTTTTGTGCATTTTTATTCCTATTTTATATTTTATTTATTTATAGCATAAAATAAGGAATAAAAGGGTATTTTTATTTTATTTTTATTATTTATATACAATAGTGAAATAATTAGGTATATACATCTATGTACATGGTATATTTACAATATATTTTTGGTTTTTTTAATTTTTCTTCTTTTTATTTTTGTTTTTGTTTGTGTTGTTTTTATTTTATTTATTTACAACATAAAAAGTAGAATATTTACAAATTTTTTTGGAATTTTTACTTTATTTATTTATAGGGTGTAATAAATATGGATGTGGTTGTATGTACATGGTGGATTTGTACAAGTGATCTATTTTTATTTTCTTTTTGATTTTTCTATTTTTATCTTGATTTTATATTTATGAATATATACAAGTATTTACAAGCCCATTTTATTCTATTTTTGGAGGAAAATATTTTTATTATATTTACAGGTATATTTACACACATGAGCCCCTATCTCCCTCTACTTTGGCTTTTATGCGGTCAGGCCCATGCTGAGACCTCCCTTGGGTTAGGTTGCTCAATATTTATTCTAAATATTTCCTCTTTTTCTTTTCAATCTTTATTCTTTTATTTTTGCACAAAAAACATGCTAATTATTAGTTTTTACACCATGCATGCTTTTGGTAATTATTTATATTTACAAATATATACATGCATTTGCAAAGGTTTTTGTAGCTAAAATATAAGAATAAAGAGTGATGAATGAGTATTCATCACCCCCCTATACTTAACTTTGCTAGTCCCTTAGCAAACACTTATTGAAAAAGAAGCGAAAAAGAAGAAAGGAAAAGAAAAAGAGAAGAATGTACACGGATCAATGTTGATTATTAAACTTGCCTTCATTAAATTGAATTATGGAGCTTAATCAGATCTTTGGATTATTAATGTGTCGGAACCTTATTTGGACTTAGGCTTAAAACTCAACAGCCTCTAAGTTCCACTAATCTGTAATCAAGACTCCTCAATGCTCCAGATCAGAACAAGTCATCAATCACAAACCCTGAAGACCATGAATCTTTCCTTGTCCTGTGAATGTGAGGTATAAGCTCTCCACCTCAGAAATGGCAACTTGACAACCCTCCCCAACCAGGTAACTCTATGACCTCAATCTGGCCACTCTTTCCTCGAAGAGCGGGGTATTCCCTTCTAAGTTCAAGTTCAACCGGCTCAATAAGTGGAGGAAGAAGAGAATGGACCATGGCCAGTGTAGCCATGTATCCTGGGGAGCTTGACCAGTGTAGCCAAGTCCCCATGCTGCCAGCTACATAAGGTAGGACATGGATCTCAAGCTTTGCTTATTGCACTCTATATACATACTCCGGTGGGATTATCATTTTCTCTCAGACCCACCACTTTTTTAGAGTTATTTTCTTTTTGCATTTTTTTTCAAGTGCATCTATACAACATATACATGTGCAGCATATATACAAGGAGTTTTTCCTCTTGAGCCAGTAGACTATCCCTCTTTTGAAGCTTTATTGCAACCCACAACTCCCGTCGTTAGACCTCATGGCAACCAGACCAAGTTGAGACGCACTTTCTTCACTAAAAGACGAAGAGAGGTTCCGCCTAGAAGTACTACCCTTATATGCTACCCCAAGTCAAGGAAGACTGCCTCCTCACCACCTCATCCGTAGAAAGCTCGGTGCAAAGTGCTGGTGTCCAAGTAAAGACATTGTCTATTGAGTCATGTGTTGTTGTTAAGTGCTCTACTTAGGCTCATTGAGATGACATGTGATCATAGCCTAGTGGACTTAAAGAATTAAGTCACCATGGACCTGAAAAGCCTTAAACCTAAGCCCTATAAGGTTCCTCTTATAAATTAGGTGGATTAAGATCTTAAACAAGCTCCATTTCTCAATTTGATTCCAGGCTAGTTTAAATGTCAACTATAATCCAGAAAAACTATATACATATGTACAAAAGATGCAATTTACACAAATTTTTACAAACATGCAAAGTTTTTGAAAAATGTTTTGAAATCATGAATGGATGATGCATGAAGTGCAAGTTTTGCAAAAGTATTTACACACATTTACACAAAATTTTTGCAAACTTTTTATTTTCAAAACATTTTGGAAAAATTTTGTACTATATACATAATTTTGATAAGAAAATATTTACACAAGCTTTACACAAAAGATTTTTGAAATCATTTTTACAAAAAATAATTTGTACACTAGCTATGTATGTGCAAATAAAAGAATGTTTATGGACATGAAAAATTTTAATTTTTTGTGATTTTTAGGGTTTTTATCCGTTTTATTTATTTACACACTCACACAAAGTACGAGTTATGGCTAAAGTATATATGAAATATATACACACCCCCCTATACTTAGCTCGAACGATGTCCTCAGAGTCAAGAGCGATGAAGAAGACATAACTCGTGCTAGGTATAGGGAAGTGAAAAGGAAGGCTATATACAAAGACGAATGAATGAATAGAATAGTAAAAAAGATCTCGGGTTTTCCCCCTATACTTAGGATCAAGTAATCCTAAGTATAGCAGGCTGTACACTAAGGGAAAACCGAGTGGAGAATGTACAGGGTCTACCCTCCTATACTTAGGGTAAAATGTCCCTAAGTATAGGGAACAAAACAGGGGTAGAAAAGAAGCAAAAGGAAACTCAAAGGTCCTACATACCCCCTATACTTAGGGTAAAGTACACCCTAAGTATAGCATAATCAAAGGATGAATAAAGGGATGTGGGACTAAAGAATGTGATGATATGGACATCTGGATCTATACAAGTCGGAAGATCAGTGAAAATCAGGCATGAGATGCAATAAATGTGAGTCAAAAGACCACATCTCACGCAAAATGAATCGGGGCAACATCAACGACCCGCGACTCATGATCTAGAAATGGCTTGAGCCGCTGGCCGTTCACTCGAAAGGTACTCTCAGAAGACAACTCGGATATATCAATGCTACCGTTGTCGTGTACCTTTCTCACCAAGTAGGGTCCCTTCCACTTGCTCTGTAGCTTCCCTGGAAATAAACGAAGCCTCGCATCAAACAGCCATACTCTCTGTCCAGGCTCAAAATGCCTGTGGTTGATGTGGGAATCATGCCACTCCTTCACTCTCTCCTTATAATGTAGGCTGTTTGAGAAGGCGGTATCTCTCAACTCCTCCAGGGCTTCTAACTCTGCCCTCCTCTGGTCTCCTACACCATATGGATCCATAAGTATCTCAGTGACTGCCCAAAGTGACCTGTGCCTCAGCTCAACAGGTAAATGGCACGACACATATACGAGGCGAAAGGGAGATGTGCCCAAAGGTGTCTTGAAAGACGTCCTATATGCCCACAAGACCGAGTCCAAAAGCTGTGACCAATCCTTTCGGTCAGGGCGGATGACTTTCTGCAATATAGTCTTGATCTCCCTGTTCGACACCTCGGCTAGACCATTCATCTGTGGATGGTAAGGTGTAGCAACACGATGGTCTATGCTGAACTCGCTAACAAGGGCCTTCACCTGGTCGTTGATGAAATGAGACCCCCCATCTAAAATCAATACTCGAGGTACCCTGAACCGCGTGATGATGTGCTTCCTCAAAAATCTGCAAACTGTCCTCGCATCAGCGGCTCGGGCGGGGATAGCCTCAACCCAATGACTAACATAATCCACGGCCAACAGAATGTACTCAAATCCCTGACTCTTAGGGAA